>OCZR010508340.1:0-10195 GCA_900234385.1 Anemonia viridis | reverse complement strand
TGACCGCCACTGTAATTCAGTTTTCTGTTAAGTGGTTCAATAAACAAATGTTATTATTATTATTATTATTATTATTATTATTATAACTGTTGCTGCTGCCATTCAATCACGGAATGAGGCATGGTTCAGCCAAAAGACATTGAATTTCTCATGAGCTTAGAAAATTTACGGTATTAGGTTCAAACTCATGAAAATTTTGATGTCTGACTGACAGACCGGTCGTATTAGATGTTTATTTAGATCTCAGTCGGAGTAATAGAGAATCATATCAAGCGTAGAGATCACACATTGATGACCAAAAGGTAATGCATGAGAAACGTGCATTCAAGAAACATTCATACTGTTTGCTTCGTCCTCCTAGCTTGGTTATTTTTCATTGTTGTAAACTCTATTATCCCTAAGTATATAATATTCTCCACGTTCGTCCAAAATGTTAGAACAAACTTTTTTCCTATTCAGTCGGTTTGATTTCTTATTGAGTTGTTGTAACAATGCATGGCAGTCCCACTTATATAGGGCTGAACATATTGAACAGTAGCACATATCCCAACAACGAAGAGGTCGCAAGAGGTCTCCCACATGAAATGGGAATGCTTGTGTCTTATTTCATATACGAAATAGATAGCGTTTTTCCAACCCATCCACCCTCCTTTAACTTTCGGTCTTGCCAAAGAAGTATAGTTGACACGTTTCCTGATAGTCCTGTGCTCCCTCTACTGCGGACTCGCAGTTTCCCGTATCTGTTTTTATTAATTATGAGCAAATGTTTGCACATTGAATAATGAAAAATGTAGGCCTCGACCGTTCAGCGCCCAAGCATGTGATTCAGAGATAGGGCGGGACCACAACACGTGAAAATGGTGCATAAGAATGCAATCAAAAATTCTAAACGAATTTGCAAGTCAAGCGAGCGATTAGAAAAGGAAACTTTAAAATTGTAAAATCTTCAAAAATGTAACATGAAAATGAAGATTCTCTCTCGGCCACAACTGAGGTAACGCGTCACATGAAAATTCATTCGCGAAATCAAATATGACAATCAAATATAAAGCATTAATTACGGTACAGGTATTTGTGTATAACTCTGTGGCCACCGCCCCCCTTTTTTCCCCAGAAGAAAGAAAAAGCTCCCTTGGGCATCCAAACCTGCATTTGCATTCCAATTGCATCGTGAGTAATTCGGTTTCATAGACGACTGACCAAAAACATTCTCTTTCAAAGAGCTGTAATAAACATGCAATTTTCAGACCAATTTTGCGTGCATATTAAAATTGGCTAGTCCGATACGATCGATCCGGAACAAGGGATTAAGCAATAAAATAAAAATATTTCGCGGTCGATCTTGGATGGTGTTGTTATTTGGACAACCTTTGTCATAAATTGGAGAGTGAAGAAAAAGATCTAGACAAGTCTAGAAAATACAAACTGATGCAAAACAACAAGATAACTTGATACGCAACCCAGGATTAGGCGGTTAATTAAAAAAGAAGTCGTGTTCTCGGACCAATTGCAAAATGTCAGTAATAATGAGCAGTAATATCATTTATTTTTAAATAAAAATGTCACAATGAAATGTAAGTAAGAAACTGATCGTGCTAAAAGACTGGGAGCTAATTCATTATAATATTCCTTGCCACATTCTCCTTGTTGTCTATCTACACGAACAAATTTCTCCCTAGACAATTTTTCCTTATCAAGGAAAAGCTAACCATTCAGCATGCCCGCCTTTCCTTGTCAAAGAAAAATTGATCATTTTAATTCATCTACATGCACGAGGAAAAATTGTGAAGGAAAAATTGAGTTTCCCATGTTTTTCCTTCTTCAAATGGTGAAATATGAACAATATAGAAGTTCCTTGAACAAATAAAAGATGAAGGTCACGTACGCTTCTCGTTTAAGAGTGAGATGAGATCAAAGTTAAGCCTTTTTTCTTGTCGAAAATCGCTTGCGCCTGACATAGGCAAGCTGAGCAGTATTTAAATATCTTTTTTTTTTTCAAATAGAAATTAATGTTTTCAGCCACCATGTACCGTTCGGTGACGCTTTGACCGTAATGTAGATTGGCGTTTTCATCCAAATATGTGAAGTGTTTTTTATCATGATTTGCATATATTTTTTTCTTTAAATTTGGAAAGCTGAGAGATGTAATTGATCATGTAAATATAATTCTTTATAAAATGCTAGAATAAAGAATGGGGTCATCGTTGTTGCTTTTGAGATATAGCCGATCGAAATCGCTTTCGCAACAAGCGTGACGGAGTTGTAGGACGTTCGCGGGCATTGTTTCTACGCATATGTTCTGAGCGCATTACGTGCAGCGCGCGCTCGTGACATAAATGCCCTATTAGGGACAGGTCAAAAATTAGAGGGGGGATTGGCTGGTGCAAATGGGTTGGAGGGTCACTTTTTTTCATGCAGGTTTCATACATCATACATTCCACAATCCTTTTCAAACTTTCTTTTGATATTGAAATGTTTTTAAAAAATAACTCCTTTGAGAATTCGAAGACAATAGCGGTAAAATTAACATAACAAAAGACGCTACTGAAAAGGATTGTGGTATTAGAGGTACGAAATGTCATCATCTTTCAGGTCTATTGTGCAAGCCTTAAGGGGAGAGCAAAACTTTTTTGTTTATAAAAAATAGATCAAAAGAAATGTAAACAAATGAATGATACTGTCACCGGCTGGATCAAGCCAATATTATTAAGTCTCCAAAACGAAAGTTAAATCAATTTGTTTTTGTATGTTTGTTTTGTTTATTTTATATTTTTTATTTTTTATTTTATAGTTTTTAGAGCTCCTAAGTAAGCAAACAAATAAACAGTTAATTGTCAACGTAGAATGCGTGTAATTGTTTTTTTTTTTAATCAAATAACTGACTGTATGTATTAAACTATGAACTATGATAGTAGAATGACAACTATTGTGACAGCTATATCGGGGAATCGTGCAACTTGTTTACTGCTTTATTAAAATCAAGATCAGCCTAAAAATCAGCCAGAAAAATTGTGCAAGTATTTAGGGGATGGCCAAGTTTTTCTATATATATAAGCGGGAAAGGGAGGGCCACTAAAAATTATACAGGCCAAAAATAAAATGCTCTATCCCTCCCACCCCTCTCATTTTTGACCTGTCCCTTATACTCGCAAAAACGGCTATTTACACGATGGTAAGAAATACAACGTTAAGACTTCTAACTGTTGGTGTAGAGTTTTAATCATATATAAAAACTATACTGTATTTTCCTATAAAAAGGAAGAATCTACATCTAGAAACTTGAAGTTTAATTTCGTAAAAGTGTATATTTTAACTCTAAAAAAAATAAATGTTAGCTTTTGTCACACAGCACCCATATTAGTTGAAACAATGGACTTCTTTTGATCCCCTTTTACTCGTTTTGAGGTGACTCAGCACGTTCCAAACAAAGGATTTGCTCTCATGGAAATCAACATGACTACTTCATATCAAAATCCAGGAAGCCCGACACCCGCGCAGCAAGAAAAAGCAAACGCCGGTCGCATACAAAATTCCCCTGTTGGGTTGCCTGTGGTAAAGACAATTTGCATGTAAGCAAATAATCTATTAACTAATGCCTAAGGTTTGATTTTGCGGTATGTAGAATTTTTCTAGTGTATGTACTGAAATGCTTTTCTCTGACAACCTCGACCAATTTATGTAAAATTTGTGCATTTTGTGAGATTTGGCGCATGCGCATAGGTTTTTCAGGTTTTTCAGGTTTTTCCTGTTCATGTAAGCGTAACCAAAGCGTCTAACGCATACAGTTAGGAGTGGCGATGTTTCTCCATTATTCTATGGTTTTCAGCGTCAATACATTTAAAATGTAGCTCAACTGTCCTTCGCATAACCTTCTCCCTTGATTGGGAGAAAGATTTCATCGACAGCAAGAGGATATCAAGTAAGTTTTCCTCGATCTGCTCGCAAAGTATGCTCTACCGAGTCCAAGATAAAAAATTCCTCCGAATAATACTTAACTTTACGAATATAGTTGCGAGTTTATACTCGTTTACTTGAGCTGTGCAATACATGTCAATGCTGTTTTGAATATTTCCCCCTTTCTTTTTTGGTCTTTTGTTCCATAGTTGGGGAAGGTTTGAAGATTTTCTAGACGAATTTGAGCAAGTTAACAGTACGAGTTTTAAAAAGCTTTTTATATATAGTCTTCTCATCACCTAACATTTTTGGCATTTGATCAACATACTGTAGCAGCCCTCTTTTTAAACAACTTGGTATCCTGAAACTACTTGACTTAGTTATTTTTATAATGCCATTCTCATGTATATCAAACTTTCATTCAAATAACTTACCTGATGCTTTCAAAATTTTTTTCATTCACTCTAGCAATGCCTTTCATAGCTAGTTATGCACTAGTCAAAGTAAACCCCGACCCCTAAACCCAGAACAGGGTGGGGATTAGTGGTGCATTTGAAAAATGGTGTGTATATAAATGTTTGTAAATACTCCACATAGTGGGGTAAGAATAAGTTATCCAGTCCCCCACCCCTGTGGTCTTGCGGTCAAATAAGGCCTGGTTCATACGTAGAGCCAGAGTCGCACCAAACCAAATAGTTTGACTTTGGCACATGAACAACTCAATGTATGAATCAGTTAAGTTCGGCGCAACAGTGGAACAGCAGTGGCACGGCAATGTCACTCACTCTGCACGGCAAAAGCTCAATGCTGATTCAAATGTCGAACTATCGTTGTGCAAAAAAAGATTTTTTAATGCAAAAAAGTATCTCTTTTTGGCAATAATAGTGGATGCAATTGCATATTATTGGGTCTTTCCTTATGTTTTCAACTCGATTTGGATTGACATATGAGTCAACGCTGTGCCAAATGTATTTGGGTCAACACAAAATGATAACATGATGTATGAACTGGGCCTAAAATAAGGCTATGTTGCTTTGAATGCAATGATGTTTCGGTTAGGTTTTTGGATTGAACATCATTATAGTTCTTAATTGAAATGGGTGTTTTTATCCTTTGATAATTAGGTTTGCTCGCCACCGAAACTACTAGTAAAATGCATTTTTATAACGACTTTTGAATACCGTAAATATCAAAACAAAAGAAATTTGCATTCTTCAATCAGATAAAGAACTGATTCCACCAATCAGAGAGGAGCGGTCTCAATCCTGAAATGGACAAGGTATTTTCATTCCAACAGTAAATATTATGAAGACTGCAGTTTTGGCGTTTGAGAAGACAAAAAAATTTAGAAAGAACAAAGAAAGAAAGTAATTCAGCATTTTTTGAAGGCAGAAATTCATAGGAATGCATCAATAAGCTTATAATACAAGATTTGCTGCAAAGCAATAAATATGAAGAAATTTTGGTAAATTATATCAAGTAGCTAAAGTATGGAATGAATTAGAAATCGCACTGAAATCCAAATCAAAAGCTATTTAAATCTAAATTAATTACATGTACCAACATAAAATATTAAAGCCTCATATCCTCTTCTGCCTTTGTGTATCTGTATTCTTGTTTTTGTCATCGGATGTCTAATTTTTTTTTGGTTTATATACCAAAATTATGTCTTGTCTGACATCACAATGTCTGTCTGTCGGTCTTCCTTTTGAATTTCACTCTTTCTTGCAATAACTTGCTCAAATTTGACTTAGAAGACTTCAATGCTTCCCCAAGGATGAAAAAATTGGAAAAATACACTACCTGTTATACTAAAGGGAAAATCAAACATTTGTATTTGACAACTTATGTAAGTGACAATAACTCATACTTTGGTGCACCAGTTTTAGGCACATTGATTATATTTTACAACTGTGATGCAATGACTTTACATGCATTTTCAAAAGGCAGTGCATGCTCAGTGAAATCCATACAGAAAGCTGTAAAGCTGCTGACACACATTTGATGTATCAAGTTTGGTTATACAAAGAACAAAGACTGAATAACACAATTTCTTAATGCTGAATTCTTATTATGTTTCACACTATGTAACATCCCTGACATCAAGTGTAACGTCCATGAGGACAGACAGGATGATATTTAAAATTTATAATAATAATGATAACTCTGTAATGAAGAAAATTAGTTAAGACAGTGTCTCTGCATGACCATTTTTGGGAAAGTGTTTTAGAATAGTTTCACAGTTCACAGAAAAAAAGATAAAAAGTATGTATATCAGATATTGTGGTTTATATTCATGTAACGTCCGTGACAAGAAGTTTTATTTATTGTCAAGCTCTTGTCAAATGAAATTTTGGAACTGAACTGCTCTGTTAAATAGCTTTCATAATATAAAGGGTTATGTGTTACTTAAAGGTCTTGAAACGTTTTCATGCTATGTACCATTGAGTTTTAAGCATTGGTCATGTATGTCCCAGTTGTAACGCCCGTGACATGGAATTGCCCAATGATATTTTGCAAACTTCAGTTCTTTAAAAAGGATTCCATCAGTCACATGTAGCTTGCGCTTTGCTTGGGTACCTAAGTTTCTGTTAGCTAGAATGTAACATGGCATAAGTCATATCCTTGTTGAAGAAGATCAACTTTTTTTGGAGGTTTTTTGATCTAAAACTATTCATGATAAACTGACACAGATATGCAGTCTCTAAATTAATTGATACAGTGCCTTATTAAATGCCAACTAACTGTTGAATATGCCAATTCTAAGCTAGATTATACTCTTCTTATTTATTTGAATATACAGTATTCTTTAACCTTTAATACTCTTATGATGCCCCAAAAGGGCCCATAAGAAAACACACCTTAAATTCCAGCTTCGACAATTTTGATCAAGTTGACCTAAATACCAGTCTCTCAACACATTTAAAAGACTCTGACTCCTCACTAAGATTCCTTTTTGCACATTTGGAGGAAAATTTGTATGTATCAATGATATTGTTTGAAATGTTTTCTTTTTTTTAATAGACTGATATTTCTGATTTTTTATTCATTATGACAACCCTTTTAAATAATGAAAAATTTCTGCTTTCAAAACTTTTATAAAATAGTTTGTATGAGTCTTAGAAAAGAAATGAAGGAGTGCATTACTTTATACAAGTCATGTATTTTTACATTGTTATGTCGATTAGCAGATTGATTTAGATAGAGTGAGTGTGTTCAGCGCAGGGTCACACTTATTTGATGAAGAGGCAGGCAAGACAGATGGATTAAAATTGGCCACAATCTTGACAAGTTTATTTATGTTATATGCAAAGTCACGCCATGCTTGACAACGATAGTCACTTGAACACATTTTTGATGAATTTTTGACATTATTCTGGCATGTTTTCATCTTTATGGACCAATCAGGTGGGAATTTATTTTGAGAGGCGGAGTTTGGTAGACCGGATTCCGTGGGAAAATTTCGAGTGGATAACCATCGTGAGACTAAGATACAAGCTGCAAACTAAACTCCGAAAAAAATGCTGTGTAAATTCATTTTGTAGTTAGATCGAATCTAGAAAACTTTTGCAAATACTTGTATTTACAACAGCCATTCCCAAAATCCATATCCTTAGCTTTTATCATAAAGAAATATGGGATTATTTAGGCATATCAAACTTGTAGCAAATATGTCAAAAATATGTCAAAAGTTCATCAAAAATTTGTTCAAGTCACTACGGTACGGCGCGTCGCAAAGTAAAAGCATGCCATGACAAGAAAATAGCTAACTGTCTCTTCAGCAAAAGTGGCGAAGAAATAATTGCCACCTTGCAGAAAAGACAGGAAATATAAAGCTCTGGTTGGGGTGGGGGGAGGTGACAAGAAATTCACAGAAGATCAGTTTGATCCACGTTGGGGTGCAAAGCAAAAAAAGAGGCAACTTAGGTTTTTGCAACTGACTTTAAGTGCAATGTGTTGCCCACGTGATCGCCTGCCATGCAATATCTCTATACAATAATCTGAATTATGATCAGTATAGTAAAAATCTGATATGTGATGAATGCCTTATTTTTTATTTCAGATCAAATCTAGTAAATCATGTAACAAAGGCTGTTCTTGCAAGTATGACAAGCTGGGCTACAGAAACACCTGAAAAAGTTAACTACACCAAATTATGCAGGCTTCTTTACGACGGAGGAACAAAAGCAGTAAGGTCTGTGTTAGATAGCAAGATTCCTGCTTCATCTTTACTAAGTGTGTTAGCCAATAACAAATCCACACTAAGGAGTCTCAAGTATCCCCCGCGAAAAGTACTGAATGAAAGCCAATGGGAAAGACTTTACCCATCAAGTGGTACCATTCCTAAATCTGAGGACTTTGACATTACCTTATTGTTTGTTCTGTTGAGGAACATTAAGTGTGGACTTACCAGGCCATCTACTGGTTGGGACTCCTTGCCACCTCCAACCGATAACACACTAGAGGCAAACCTAGTCAGGATAAAGTGCTTTAGGAATGAGGTCATAGCACACAGATCAAGTGCTGAAATTGATGATGTTCAGTTTGAGGATTACTGGAAAAAGATTTCATCAGCTCTTGTATCACTGGGTCTAAAGCAGGATGACATTGATGAATTGAATTCTCCACTGGGAACTGAACACTACAACAAGTTAGTTAATGACTGGTATTTGTCCGAAGTAGAAATAAAAGCACAACTTGAAGAGATTAAATTAGACAGAGCAGAGAGCAGGTCAATTCTAACCAACATTGAGTCAGGTATTGCAGACCTTAACGCCAAGTTACCATCTATAGATAAACTTTTTCATCATGACTTTAGTACCTTAATTGGCTCACTTAGTAATTCCTATCATCCCAATACACGTCAGTGGATAATGGACCTAGTGAAGTCGCATGTGGAAAGCAGTCAGTCAAACCCTGTACTGGTCATTCAGGCTGGGCCTGGTATGGGGAAATCAGTAGTCGCTGCTAAAATATGCCAAACCTACAAGGAGCAAGGTATTCTTGGTGGTTGCCATTTCTTTCAACACAGCAATTCTCTACGACATAACCCAAGGTTGATGTTCCAGTCCATCGCAAGGCAACTCTGTCATTCAGTTCCTGGTTATCAAGTAGTTTTGGAGAAAAAACTTCAACCACATGAAGGAAATCTCTCAGGTTTAGGATGTGAGGAACTTTTCACTGAATTATTTGAACCATGTCATAATGTTATATCTAATAACAATGTCCTGGTTGTCATTGACGCCCTTGATGAATGTTGTAATAAGTTGAAAAAGGAATTTTATAGAGTTCTTCAGAGCTTTCCATCCTTGCCACGATGGCTACGTTTTGTTATTACCACAAGACCTCCACCAAGTATTTCTGCAGTGGATGGGTTCCTGGTCATCAACATTGATCCAGAGGATGAGCAAAATAAACAGGATCTTCGAAGCTTCTTCAGTAATGAAATGAGAGAACTGGGACAGACGTCTACTAGGGAATCTTCCAGTGAAATCAGTAAACTTGTGGAATTGACTAATGGTCTATTTTTGGTGGCCTATTTTGTCATTGATTTCTTGAAAAACAAAAACATTTCGTCACTACCAGATGCATTGGAACACTTTTCCAAAGGCAAAGGAATCACTTCTGTGTATGAAGATTATTTCACTAGAATAAGAAATGAACTTGTGACACACCTAAATGATGAAGAGGGATTTTTCAGGATGCTGGATGCTGTGGTGGCAGCCGAGTTCCCTATCGAAATAAAGATTTTCTACAAAATCCTTGGCCTTACTGACGAGTCTAGAATACCAAACAGAGAGAGAAAGGAAGCCATTCATCTTCTGCACCAGTTGTTTCCTGTAGAGAATGATCACGTGTCTGTATTTCACAAGACTGTCATTGATTGGCTGACAACTGGAGACCATGAGTTTAAAGTAAAAGGTGATGGTAGTGGAATACTTGCTAATGCTTGCTATCTCGTCTTACGTGATATAAGGCAAGGATTAAAAGAACCAAATGAGTCACTCACTTTGACAGACAGTGAGGAGTATGCCTTGGGGTATGGACTTGGGTGCATGGATGAAGAGAAAAAGCTGGAATCTCAGATGAACATTTTTTTGTTCTGCTCAAAAGCGTTACATGCTGCTAGAAGAATTTACGAAAGGAAGGAATGGTCATTTCCGTTTGCTGAGCATGATTTTGAAAATTCTCTTTCAGAAGAGCTTAGGGATATCTATCACCAAGTTCTCGAGACTTTTTGTGCATATCACAATACTACTAATACACACCAGTTTGTAACAGGTAGGGGAGGGGGGTGGGT
>OCZR010507982.1:0-11587 GCA_900234385.1 Anemonia viridis | reverse complement strand
TGATAATTTACGATATTATGCTCAACCTCATCCAATAATTGTTTATTAACGGGAGTATTGGAAATATTGTTTTGTCTTCCAAAGCAAGATACATTCAGATGCTCTGTAAGGAGTCTATACTGCCTAGGAAGAATTATCGTAGAAATTGTAATTAAGTGTACCTCTTGTGTTTTTCAAGTCTGAGATTGTTTTTCAAGTCCGAGTAAATTTGTTGTTTTTTTATGCCTGCTTGTATTCTTAAGGTCTGACATTGAAACATGGCTTGTTAGCACTCAAAATGAAATTATTTGTTAATTTTTCCCTTTCCACTTCTCACTGCCAATCAATTCATTAAATGCCCTTGGATGAGAAATTTCCAGGACATGTTTTATTTATTATTACCCTACTCAAATATCTTATGCTGCTGTGTACCATGGTTGTTTTTCCCATTCCTAGTGCATTAAATCCTGCAAACAGTATAACCATTAAACATTAGGGACTGGTCATTATTTAAGTTGGGGGGGAGGAGAAATTAGGGGGCCCAGAAATTTTTCGCTAGTAAAAAATGGGGGGTCTTGAAATTCAAAAACAACTTTTAGGGAAAATTTTTTAAAAATTTGCTTTAATCCAGGGGGGTACTCGAAAAACTTGGATGCCTTCAAAATGCACTCTAATGTCATGCACCTTACCTTAGATGTCCCACAATCCCTTATTATCCAAGCATGTGGCCGAGATCAGGGTAAAATTTGCATATCTTCCATTCATTTTTATGCAAATTATACCCTCACCTCGACTTCATGCTTGGATCATAAGGGATTGTGGGACATCTATGGAAAGGCGCATTGTCAGTCCTTCCATTCCCATTTTTCCAGTATTCTAATAAGCAAGTTTCTAATTTACATCTTCAGCATCCCTCACCAACCTTGGCAACGTACTCTTTGGCATTATCATTATCAAAAACAAAATATAATTGTAACCTGAACACCAGTACCTGTACATGATCACCAAAATCACTTTCATCGTCATTTTCATGGTTAGTAATGATTTTTATTGAATTGCAATAAAAATAATATAATAAAAATTGCAGTAAGATTTGATTTTCATTGGTATAATATGACAAATTGAAGTCTTACGTGGTGACTAAAATGACTAGATTTAAGTTAGCAAGTTGTGTAAAGGCAATCGAGAACCACAGAAGATTCCTCAAAGGCTGCAGAAGAACTAGCCTCCTGCCTCCTCCCAAGAAGTCTCTCATTGGAGTTCTGCAGACCTCTTCTTTGTTGGGCAGCCTCTCTCCTTTTCCACACTGTCCCAAACATAGACAAATCATCTAAAGCTTGGTCCTAGTGAACTACTGTGATCTCCCCAAATCTTTCTTTCAGTTGGTATCTTGTGGATTGTTTCTTTGGTGGGCTTGGATTCATTTAGTGAGCATCCCTTCTCTACCAGGCAGGGATCTCAGAGAAGTTTAAACCAAAAGCACAAAAACTTTGTTCTGATCATGAGTCACAATGCAAGTTACATTTCTGATTGCATTTCTTTGCTCATTAATTAAAAGGTATATATTCACAATATTTTACATAAGCATAAATTACACCTCAACTGTATTGAGTAACTGCACTTCATTTCTAAATGTATTAATTAGAGATGTTTGTAAAAAATTATTTCATATATATATATATTATTTCTCATAAAAATTTGATCACATACATGTATTTCAATTTTTTCGGCAGTAGTTTTCAATTCTACAACTTGTTTCCCATTTAAAACTTGCACTCAAAACAAACTTTTAAATGCAATACGAGTCTGGCGTTACTCTTAAAAGATTTCCTGGAGAATGTTGGCAAAAACAAGAGGTCATGGTTGAAAAGAACATGAACAAAAGAAATGTTTTGCAACAAGGCTCTGGTATTTTACACTATGGCAGATGGCAGGATTTGATTTGAAGTTGAACAAGAGGATTATTATGATTGGCTATACTACAGGGATTTCCTCAAACTATAGGCTCTCTACCTGAATGTGACATTGTTAAACAGGCCGGATGTAAAACTATGCAATACTAATGATGAATAGGTAATTTATACACCGTAAAGAAAGAGAAAACTTACTGACGTTTCGGACGCTAGTCCTACGATTTATTTTTTACGCTAGTCCGAAACGTCAGTAAGTTTTCTCTTTCTTTACGGTGTATAAATTACCTATTCATCACTATTGTTTCTTTAGAAACACCGACGCAGCCCACACTAGTTTACCGCTAGTTATCATCTCTATGCAATACTAAGATTTCTGATGCTGTATCTATGTTCCTAACTTGGAATTTGTTGCAAGCAAGCATGTTATAGTTGGAACAGGGGATGTCTTGAAAATGTTGGTACAATCGATTCAAAAACGAGGACTTCAGATGTGCTGTGAAGAATAGCACTGATGATTGTAGTAGGGGGCTTTTCTCTTGATTATGATTGGTTAAGAAATACTATCGATCCAATGAACGCAGAACTTCTAGGCAAGCTTTGTAACAGAAAATATACTGATCCTGTTGAGAAGATAACAAAAATACAGATTAAAAAACAAAACATCCACGTATGAAAGGCTTAGTAATACCACAGGGAGCCCAGCTGAGAATTGTGAGCCGTTAATAAACTTACTCATAAAATTAATACATTTAGGGTGTAAACCTGCCTTATAATACGAAAAATGTTTGGCACACAACAGCACTGCACATAGCTTATACACTATATATTGAGTGCCCTTCATGCATCTTGCGGTGCATACAATTTTTATAATTTATAACGTCTCATGAATGCAAAAAAAAAGATCAATCGATCTTTTTTTAATTAATATTGCGTTAAGTTGCATAATGTTGCTGCACACATACTTACTTTGGTTTGTATCATTCCATGTCTTTGCTCGCGAAGCTTACGAATGATCTTATCGACATCAAACTGTAATAATAAAGAGACCAACTGATTTTACTATCTGTTGTATTTTACGAATCGATTTGATGAAGCTTTAACACCTACACAAAATTGCGAAAGAGGTAAGTTTCATAGTTAGCTACGCGAAAGAACGGGTGCGTATTGCATGACTCGTTTTCATATGAGTGGGAGACAACTGCGATACTTTTTGTCCGTGTTTCAGCCATATCGTAACCGTATCGTAATTCTTGGTTTTCAACCATTCCCAGGAGAGATTTTGAAAAAAAGACAGGCAGCCATTGCTGGTGGACTTGACAAAAGAAAACCACCACCGTGACTGGTGGACCTTTTGTTCTACTCACTCGTGTGACGTCACGTGAAAACGAAGAATTCTCAATTCTGATTTGTTGTGAATTTTTTCTTCCTCTCTGTGATTCGATGTGTCGCTAAAACAATTCTTCGTAGGTAGTGCCGTAACGTAAGTATGACCTGTGATTGGAAGAAATAGGCCGACTTGCCGTATCTTACTTTAACCGTGTCGTAAGATCGATTCCTGATTAGATGAATACGGTACTTTTTCCGTATAGCGCAATCCTTGTTGTCGTAAGTTCGATTCCTGATTGGATGAACACGTCAAATCCGTATCGTAGCTATAGTCGTATTGTAAGCCGTGATCGTAAGTTTCCCACTCATACGAAAACGACTCTAAGAGCTGGACGAATTCCCTTTACAGCTATATTTGACTGCTAAAAGGAAATATAAGTGCGCGCAAAACTCTTACGCCTTCGTCTCTGTTCACGTAGCCTCGCGAGATTAAAGTATATTCAGCTCGGGACTAGTCTTGTAGGATTTCAGCGAAAGAACTTTAGGGAACTAAACCAACGATTATTTTTTTATGATAACGCTTTAACGGTTGTAATATCTTACCATTAAGTCTCTTTGCATCAAGCCAAGACAAACATCTACTGTGATAAGGGCACCAGTTCTACCTATACCAGCACTAAGAACAAACAACACATGATTGACTAAGTAAGACTATTCCTTTTAATAGCTTCTCACACTTTCTTGAATTCACTATTCAATGTCATGTTTTTTCGCAATTAACAAATCCAAACTCAAGTGGAATCACGAGCACAGCGAGTGGTTTCACTGCAAAGTTTGGATCATATCTGGCGTCATTTCTATGTTCGATAAGAGTACAGATCATGTAAAAGTCACTTCGATTTATTTTTTACCATAACAAAGACCAAAAACACTATAAAATATCCCTGAAAATGTTTGAAAGATCAGACCTTTCAAGCGCGCGCTGTTTGTACATGGCTCTCGGCCAATCAGCGCGCGAGAAATTTACAAGTTATGATAAAAAAAATGGCCTGCACGCACAAACAGCGTTAGCACTGTGCTCTACATGTTCACGAGTAGAGGGATTTCACGGTATGAACAACGCAATATTTTTGCATGACAAGAGAATTTCGTTCCGAAAGAAGAATGAAATCCCTCTACGGTATCTTTTAAATAACTTGTCTTTTGCTATACCTGCAGTGAACCACGATGGGTGCTTGTGATGAAGTCAAGTCTCTCATGTACGTCACATACTGAACCATCTCAATAGAACACTAAAGAACAGGAAGATTGTTACTGTTATTATCTGACTCTTCGTGGATAACCTACAGACTCATGTTCAACAATAACGCATGTAAATGCGCGGAAATAAAAAAATCGTGGCAACCTTTTAGCGCAACATTGTTGAGTTGCAAGTTGCAGAGCAAATGTTGCTTGTAGCAACACCCCGCGCGCAACAAATGTTAATTGTTCCAGAGAGTAGAAAAAATTTCAACTACTGCAAGTCGCGCAACAAAATTTTGCTGTTGTACAGATTTGTGATAGGAGAAATATTCTTGCAACGCACTGTCCATGTCGCGCGAAACGTTGTACAAATCTGTTGCTCGTATTCATGTTTGTGTGCCTTCATAGACTTTATTACCTTGGGCATAATATAAAAAAATAATAAAAAAATCTTATTCTAAAAAGATGAGACGTGGTCTGGATGGGAAAACATTCATTACAGCCAGGGCAAAAATTGTTGATGAAAGAGCAACCTGTAGTAGCGTTACCTGAAATAGCGCGATTGTATTAAAATAAATTTCAAAACAACGAATTACCCACGCAATATATTTATTTATGATACGCGCAAGTTCGTGGAAAAATTAGATGAGTCTTACCTTAGGGACGCCATGATCGGGCCAGCGCGTAAAGTTAAGATGAGTAACTTCAATGCTCTCGCCGCTCTGTCAAATGTACAAGAGACGAAAATTTCAATCAAAAATGCCAGGCTTTTTGTGAACGAAGGGTGGTTAGCGCTAGTGCATTCGCCTACTTCTCGGATCTCGGGTCCGATTCTTGGACTCGGTATCACATATGAATAGAGGATTTTCTCCGGGTTAAACGCTCAATTATATTTAATTCCGTGAGTTAGCCATGTCCTGACTTAGATCAGCCCAGAAATCGTTTCCTGGTTCGATCTGTGTACCGTCCCCTGACTTTCACCAGCTTGAAAAAACTTTCTTTGAGAACAAAAGAACGATACCATGCAGTACTCACCCCAAGATGTTTTAACAAAAACCTTCTTTCGATAAAAGAATCAAGCGCCTTCTTATCCAGAAGGGTTACTCTGAACCTGCAAGAAAAGGAGAAATAACACATTAAAATAATCTTATTCCAGTTATTTTTTTCTATTGCTTCTCTTTTCTTCCTTTCCCATTCCCACTTTCCTACCTACCCACGTTGGGCTAGCAACATAGGCTAGCATATCAAGTGACTAGCTCACCATGCATAATGGCTTCTAACAATAGCGCAGCCTTCGATACTCTATCCGCACTTTTATTTTCATGTTGAATTTATATTTAAGGCGCGGAAACACGAGCAATAATGTCGGACATCCTGTTGCGCAACATTGTTGCATTGCAAGTTGCAGAGCGAATGTGGTTCGTTTATCATCCTGTGCAACGACAAAATTTTGTTTCGATTTTGTGCGCGAGGGGTTGTAATGCTGAAAGCAACATTCGGTCTGTAGCTCAATAATGTTGCGTGACGAGATGCAAGGTTTTACTGCTCGAAAATTGCGTGCCTTCAGTTAAGAAACATAACCAACATACTTTCTTGGTATGACGAGATCTTCTGATTCCGGCCAATATCTATGACATTTAACCTGTTTTGAAGACGAAAAATGCATGTTAAAATATTTCGATACAACTAAGATTTTTCTGAATAAGGAGCGTCGAGATAAGTTATAAGAGTACACAAACGAAGATGCATCCTAGTTCTGACTGGATGCAAAACAAATTTGCGCTCTATGATTGGCTTAAGTCACAGCCTATCAGAAGCGTGCTAACACAGAATCAAGAATTGACTTACTTTTCCTCCTTCCCTTTCGAGCGTTGCCATGACAATCACCTCTACGCTTTGCTCCCAAATCATTTGCCAGAAATCCTTGGTTGTATATGGTAATGGTCCCTGTGTTGCTATATAGTGATAAGTGTCCTCTCTCAATGGAACTCGAATATGGTTGGCATTGATGTAGTCTTCATTCCCTTCTCCGCTTAGATGCACTCTTGTTTGATTGACTACAGAAAGATACCAAAAAAGAAATTTATATTCAGGCCACTTTGAATGTCTTATCAGACTTGACAGACTTGATTGTGAGGTTTCATTCGGCATTAGGTATACACCTATTTCAAAAAACGTTTTTGAAATCTGAGACCGAAATGAATTGTGGACTGTGAGCTTTTAAATCAAAATTGAAGGGAAATTAATAATTATCCAGTTAGTACCTCACAATAAAGAGCCCCTTTTGGCGATGTGTTTGGATAAAGTGTAAAAAAAAAGTTTCTCTAGCCTCCCATAATCTATTTCAGTCTTGAGGCCTTATGTGCCACGACTGAGGCATGGAGGAGCCAGACAACGGGTATGATTATGGTACTTACAAGGCAAGACGTTTCTGTATCTGTTCTTGTCTTTATTTTCAGGGTGTTTAGAAACACTGCAATCATCAGTGGGTTTGATCTCCCTTAGAGCCTGTCGACGAATCAAACCATACATGACAAAACGTAAAAACTAGTAGGTTAACAAAGTATAGAGGTATGAGTAGTAAAGGCGTGCAGTACTGACTGACAGTACATACACGCGGCACGACCTTACTGTAACACTGAAATGGCATCCCATCTACTTTCAGTAATTCATCCAATCAAAACAGGTAATTAAGGTTACCGTAAGATACGGTACGGCTACGGTATCACTACGGATTTGCGGAATCGTTTCCCACAAAAACCGCTCCAAAGAACAAACGTATCGTGTCGTGTCCTCGAAAGCGCCCCGCAATAGCCTATAAGTACGCCGGTGCTGTAACCGTGCAGTAAAATAATTTCAAAATCTTCTATTTATGAAGTAAAATTTGAAAAGGATAAAAGGGGAGGACAAGCAAGGAATCAAGCGACATCAACGAGCTAACTAACCTTAAATTCATCAGCGATGACATTGGATTCAATCTTGGACTGTAACGCACCAATCAACATCTTCAGTTTTTGCCCTGTGTACCTGCCACCGGATGTGACGTCAATCAGGGGACCGCTGGCTTTGCTGGCCATTTCTCCCTCGCTACTGCTACAGAATAAAGAAAAAACGAGTTAAAATTATTACGCGACTCCGACAACTGTATATGATAGACCATTGTAGCTTGAGCGGTTTGTTTTCCCACTTCAGATCATGCACGTTGCCATTCCTTAGAGTATCATTTCTTTGTCAAATGGAAAAGTAGGAGAATTGAATTGACTTGATACACCGTATGATACTGATGTTTATGAACTGACATTACGGACGTTAGTCCTTCGTCGGAGTAAAAATGGTTACGCACGAGAAGATACGTGAATATAGTGCAATTTGATTAGACATTGGTCTGAAATGGGGGAAAAATGCATTCCACCCTATAAGGCTGTTGTATGAGAAAGGCGCACAAAATGATTCCTAGTTAATCTTTCTTACCTGCTGTGTAGATTAACAAATCCATTCAGTTTGCGCTTCGAAGAGTAGTCTGAATCTCCAGAGGATGACCATCCATCATCAGACGACTTTAACAACGACTCTTTTCGAGGCGGAGGAGAAGGGATTTCCTTCTCATCCCCTGATGGGATGGGCGTGGTGGGTACAGGTGGTGGAACATCAGAAATAATTCCGTTAATATTGCCAATATCGTCTGTGTGTATTTCCATTTCACTATTATCTTGTAACATATCGAAAACATTCATGTCGTCGTAATCCGAGTCAGAACTCTCTGAAGACTGACTCTTCCCATTTGTTTTATTATTAGAACTATCGGACAATCGTTTGCTTTCAGATGAGCCCGTACTAAGTCTTTGTAACGAATCCCCGGTGCTATATCCCGGTTGGTTATCATCAATAGTGTAATTTTCCCTTCCTGGTAATGAGTCAGCATCAGATTCACTATTAATACTATGATCATCATTTATGTAATCGTTGGGCGTGGTGGATGAGGGTGGAGAGGGGGGTGCTGCTATGGAACTAAGAATCGACGAGAGAACAGAGTCTGTGTCTCGCTTGTGTAGGGTTGGTTTGTTTTGCTTATTCTTGCTTGTTGCGTCGAATTCCTTGTTGGATTCTGATATTGCGTTAAGCAAGTCGATAATTTCATCTTCATCCTTGACTTCTGAAGAACCTGTTAAAGTCTAGAAAGGAAATGAAACAAGCGATATAAAGAAAAAAGTCGAAACAACAACCATCTAGAGTTCATATCAAGATGCCCAAGCCACGACGTGAGAACGGAGATTGTATGGGTGGGGTGGGTAGGGAGAACACAGACTGCCGCTTGTTACGATTTATTCAAAGTTTATCTTTTATAAATCCATTTTAATGAACTTTATGAAAAAGTTTAACATTATTTATTTAGTCTTTGCGGATTACAATAAAACTAAGAACAGCATCATACAAATGCATAGAACCACAACAGCAGTACACAGATAGAAATTACTTCGCTATTCACTATCAGCCTTTTATAGTCTTAAATATTATTTACCTTTGGCTTTGCATACTCGTTTTAATGAGATACAACGGAATATTGAGACTGGTAGATCGTAATTTAAAAATAACTTATAAGGGAAAAATTTATGGGAGTTTTTTTAATTATTATTCCTGAAGTTAATGAAGCATCCAGAAAATTTTCTCTTTCATGAGATTCTATCTCTTTGTCCCTTCTGTGTTTTTCTGTTCAGCTACGGACACACGGTGCTTCATTACACGCAATGGTGAAGGCAATCGATGTTGCAAGTGAATTCAAATCACACAACGCCGCGCGATTCGATTGCTGAAGTAGAAAACGATCCTACTTCACAACATTTCTTGCAATATTGCGTCGTGTGTCCGCGCCTTTAGTGGGCTATCCACGTCCGTACGAGCCCCAGCCAAAGAAGACAAACGAAACAGATTTTTGCGAAATGGCCAGGAAATTTCTCACATTTATTAGCGTGTTTACATTTAGTTAGTTTACGTATTTTAATGGGGAAGTTATTTCTTAGAGAAGTTTGATATTAGAACACTTTTCATATTTGCGCGACCTAATCGACTCCAGACGCCTGGCGTTTCGGGTTCCGTCAATCAAGCTACGGCTGGTCAAGTTTATTTCGATCGCGAGCGACAAGAAAATAAACAGGCGTTTTTTCGGGAAGCACAGGCGGCGCAGCGGTTAGAGCGCGTGCCTCTCACCAAAGCAACCCGAGTTCGAGTCCCGCTAGGTTCGAGTCGTGAGTAGAGGGTTTTTCTCCGGGTTCTCCGGTTTTCCTCCCTCCACAAAAATCAACTTCTAAATTCCAATTCAATCATGGAACGAGTGCCACAAGTTTGTTAGCCACTGACTATTAAGTGCTAATAAAAACAAGGTCAGTTTTTTTTTATCGTTTGGGATGCGTTCAGAATGAACTTGGCCGGCCCGTCGTAGTTTGACTGCCGAAAGCCCAAATGCTAAACGTCTGGATTCGATTTAGGTCGCAGAAATATGAAAAGCGTTGTAATAGTTGGTTTAGAGTATTTAGAAACTCACTTTGAGCAAATGGTGTAAAGTTAGTTGTTTAGTAGCGACGTGACATGCTGGTCATACCCTGCAATGCAAAACATGCAATAACAGAAAACAGCGTTATACAGTGCAATATTAAGGCATGCAAACATGGAGCGAAAATAACGATTCGATTGACAAAACCATGCAGTCAAAAACTGTTCTGGAGGTGATTTTGAAGCCGCCATGGTGGAGGACTTCTTTGGGCTGTCCCACAACCTGCAACCACTCTTCCGTATTTTCATCTCTTTGGGCGTTGTTTGAAAATTTCTAACAGTAAAGTATCATTAATCAAAGTTATCAAAGGTGGCGGTGATGAAACTAACGAACGAACGAACGAACGAAAGCATTTACAGACCTACGCACACGCGCACGCATTTATTCACGTACGAACGCTTCCTGTATTGTAGAAAATGAAGAAGCATGCGTTCACTATTTCAGATGGATATCTATGAAATGTATGGTATATTACACGCGCTCGATCTGATTAGTCAAGCTTTTTATGACCTCATAAAATGACCCCATTAAAGAGAGATCTTTTGACACACATAACACAATAGGATATCTGAGATCTGCAACCAGAGATAGATAGAGGAACAGTACGGTCACGTCACAGGAAAAACAAAGTCCTTTGAACCAATCACAGTACGCGATATAACTGCTAATCGCGATATAACGCGATATAACCTAAGAAATTCTACCCACAAATCACTCATTGACGGTAAAATAACTCAACTGACTGACTTATTGTTTTAGTACTACCGTGTATTGTAATTTTCAAAATAATACTCCGGAAAATCAACTGTGAGCGCGATAAAATGAAAGCAAATAGCAATGAGACTAGCTGATTCAAACTGTTGATCGTAGTTTCGAGTCCTTGTACAAACATAGTTCTTTACAATGATTTACAACCAAATATTTCTTTCATAGAAGGACACGATATTCTAAATCTCGAGAAATTTTGTGACTGGGTGAATCCTCTTTACTCGACCTAAGGCTGTAATCTTATAATATTGAGTGTCTTTTACTCTTTTCCTTTCGATTCGTGGTTTTATCGCGATTTTCATATTCAAAACGGATGTTATGAACAAGATTAAATCTAATCGGCTTAAACTGAAACTCCCTTTCCTTTTTTTCGCTTCATCATGAAATAACGAAAAAAAGATATGTTTACTTCCCATGTTTACTTGTGACCACAGGCAAACTAAGCGGTTTACTTGAGGCCTGAATATAAATATTTTTAAAAGAATTGTGAATTTGTAAAAAATTTTTGTCTGTTGTAAATCTGACGTCAACGAGAAGCATTTTTAGCAATGTGACAACTTATATACCTAAAATGCCTCTAAATGACCTCCGAAGGCGATGAAACCTCTACACATTGACAACTGGTTCACATGAGAATAAATTTATCAAAGGCATTTTTTACACTTTCACTTATTTCTTGAGAATACCGACCTATGTTTAGGCATCAAGTATATTGCTTGGGCTGCCTGTGTGTAACCGGAGCCTAGGGTGGGCCTAAGGTAGGCTTAGGGAAGAGGTCAAAACAATTGTCATCTCAAGGTACCCGATTTAA
>OCZR010505825.1:0-10136 GCA_900234385.1 Anemonia viridis | reverse complement strand
GTGAGGATCGATTAGCTCTGAGAATCGATTCAAAGACCCAGGACTGACCCTATAAGGAAGTGAGAGATGGCAGTCGATATATACCTTGGGAGGCTGAGCCTTGGATACATCAAATCCTGCATAAGCATCTGTCCATAATGAGAACGCTGCTGGAAGGTTGAATTCTTGTGGACTGGCCAGGCCGTAAGTAGCTTTCATTTCCAGCTCAGGAGGTTCAGCAGGAATTTTGTGAAAGTAACTACATAGGAAGGAAAATATAAGACTCAAGTCAGTTCCACTGGTGATACTATAACTATTTTTCATGAGTAGCAGCAGCATTCCTCATCCTCATTCCTGTTAAAAAACTTCAAGAATCTCGAAGTCTCAAACTGTGTCTGACCAGGGACACCTTCCTGGTCTGACCACAGATTCTTCTTACATGGGTGTGTACTTTCACTTACTCTCTTTACTTGTGAGCACAGAATGTGAAAAAAACTCAGCCTCTTAGCTGATCAGGGCATAGAGCTAGAGGAGGAGGGGGTGTGCAAGACTACCTCAAATTTATTTAGTGTTTTAAGTTCAGTGGAGGAGGAGGCACTCAAGTATTGTAGTTACAGCAAAATAACATTATTCTCTGATAATCTAGTGATACTCTACTCACATAAAGCCATTTTCCCTGGTTGCTTTGTCAAGCCTAGTTCGCATAAGTGGTCCAATTCGTTTAAAGAAAGGATGTTCTTGGGGCCTTGCAGTAGTTCCTGGTCCCTTAACTGAAGCATACTCTTTACATAGTGTCTCTGCTTGCTTGTATGCTAAACAAAACCCACAAGTAAACGGACAAAAGCTAAGTCAGCAATATGATTTGTATTTGAACCAACTACAGACTACTAAATAGACAAGCAGCCAAGTTGATAACAAGTCAATGAAGGTGAGAAGTTTGGTTGTTTTATGTTGTGTTGTAGTCCCACAAAATGTCCACCATGGGGAATATGTAAATAAGAATCCCCATCCCTCTAGAGTTTTCAGTTTTCTTAGTATAAAAACTTTGAATATTGTTTCTCCGCCTCCTAACAGAATGCTATCTGTAGTCATGCATTACTGCAATGTTAATTCTAATATTGTTTCTTCGCCTCCTAACATAATGCTGTATCTGTAGTCATGTATGCATTACTACTACTAATAATAATCTATTGACTTATATTAATAATAATGTTTTGTTGGTGAAATTCTTAACTATAATAGTAAGATTGCATATTGAAATAAATTATCAATTTTAGGGCCCAGTGTACTGCATTTGCACTCCTACATTTAGATATAAATTCTTTTTAAAATAGTTGAATGCACTGTTTAACTCACCTTTGTCACTCTCTTGAAGGGCTTTAATAGCATTACCACACTCTTCTGCATCTAGAAGTAACTCTCCTTGAAAACAGCGGGCCTGGACAACAAGAAAAATAAGCTAGTAAATAAACCCAAGGTTCTTTTGCATCATTTGAAAACTCCTCCCCAGAAGCTAGGCTACACCTTAGGTCCAAATCTAGAGGCTGCTTCTAAATCACTGCTTTGTCATTTGTAGGATTGTTTTGTTTCATGCTCTTATGGTTAACTATTTTTCTAAATCATACTGATAATGAAGCTTTTGGTATGATGTTACCTGTGGGCCTTAACAGATCCCAATGCATTGTTTCAGCCATTGATACAACAAGAATAAATCATAAATACATCACATAATTTCAGTTAAAAGAGTTAAATAAAGAATCTTACATAAGCCAGATAAAATGATGCCTTTAGGTCAAGATATTTTCTCCATTTGCCAGCTTTTAATGGCTCAACTGACTTCAAAGAATCCCCTACAGAATAAATAAGACTAGATATCAAGACTGTCTATATTTGGTGTAAGTGGTATTTTTTTTCTCTCAATGGAAAAGTATTTGACGTCTTGGAGGAATTTTTTAAATTTTCAGTAACAATTAACTTTAAGTGTCATGGGCCTAACTGTTGCCACCCAAGTTATCCAATCCATGAACGAGATTGTACATTATCATGGTATCATATAATTCATTAACACTTCAAGTGGAACACTAATGAACTTTATTGAGCTGAGGTTGAAAGCTTATACTATAGACCAATTGAATGATTCTGTTCCATTGACATATTATTGTCCATTATGTCAATGACACATTGACATACATGTAGTATAAATTTAAAAAAAAACGAGTAGGAGTGTCTTATCAGGTATTAAAACCATGAGGCATATAGCAAAGTGTCTTTTTACCTGATAAAAAATGATCTACAAGTTTTTTTTAAATTACTCATGAACAATTTATAAGATTTTGGTCCAACTTGAGCCACGGCATACACTTCAAGAATTCAAGATGTATTTTTATACTTGGATTGAGATTCTACATCACAGGCATGAGCAACCAGAAGCTCCCGCACATTGGATATTGTGCCAAAGCAAAGACAGACATGCTAGTCAAAGATTTGTAGGGTTGACTATACCTTGATGAGGCTCTAAATCTCATCTAAACTTTGATGCACCTTCATCCCTGATGAAATCATCCTCATAATATTGGAGTGGTCTTTATAGAATGATCACTGTGAATGAATACTGTCTAATGAAGAGGACTTTATCTGGTATAAAGGTCCATGCATGTCATGTGTATGGTGGCTCCAATTGGACCATAAGCTTATGAATTATTAATGAGTATTTTCAACATTATTAATAGAAACTTTATAATATTACAGTACATCAATACATTTCCTACCTGCAGATATAAAAAGGCTAGCTGTTTCATTCGCCAGTGACGATATCAAAGATGCTTTGTGTTTTAATTCAACAGCTCGAGCCACAGTCACTGAAATAAAAATCAAGAATCAATCAATCAATGAAAACATGTATTACACACTAACATAAAGATTATTAGAATTAATGGTATTCAAAAATTCTCACCCTCTTGAGCCTCTGCAACGCACTGCATCCGATAAGCCTCAATGACACGAGTATCCACATCTGCTCCTTTCTCTGCCGAAATGTTTCCCAGCCGAGGCAATAGGCTATCCTAGGAAAGGTTACAATGGATGCTTGAAAATGTTGGGTCATTACAGTCACAACTTTAAGAGAAATCAGTCAAAAACAATCCTGCAGTTATCTGAATTCAAAGAGTAGTCTACAATATAATTTATTATAATCCTTGTTATTATTTTGTGCAAAAAAAAAGACAACAAATTAATGGGGTTTTCTAGCTCAACTGTTTAATAATAAGTTATATAAGATTGACACTTGAATAATACAAATTTCAACATAGTAGACAACAGAACTTTCAAGTCCTATATTGATCTTTAGTTTGTCAAACGTATTGTCAATACAAAACTATTGTTGTAATGTTTTTTAGCTTACAAAACTCAGCTGGTTCACTAAAGCATATAGGCATGTGCGCACTTCATTGTGACAGTCATGCTATTTCACTCAGGGCAGCTCATTTGCATGCAAAACATTGCTTGGAGTATGTCATGATAATGCTCTAATACTATAGGTCTGTGCTAAACCAAGAATCAAGAAAAAAATCACCTTTACAAACTGAAACAAACCACCTGCTGTCCTAAGGCATGTGTGGACTTCTTTTGCTTCTTCCATGGTGATACTGGTGAGAAAAAGGGAGTTTTTCATTTTCAGCAACAGATTTTTAAAAAAATTACTATCTTTGGCTGTTGTAATTCACCGAGTGGTACAATCACACAGAGCAAGGCTCCAAAAATACATTTTAGGTGAAAGCCCAAAGATTGAATTGGAATTTAGAAGTTGATTTTTGTGAAAGGAGGAAAACCAGCCGGATGAACCAGGAGAAAAAAATTTGAAGCACAGGAGAGAGTTCACCAACAAACAGCTCTACTCACAGCGGGGCTCAAATTTGGGTTGCACTGGTAAGAGATGAGCGCGAGAGCTCACAAGATGTGTTCATTATTATCAAATTTATACAATTAAGCATATATTTAATAGGTACATATAATAGTACAATATGATATTGTATAATACTTATAGTATCTGGCTTGATCATGACTACAGTATTTATGATAATCCCGAAATACTCTAAAAGTGAACAATTTACTTCCATTCATGTCCACTTATCCTTGTTTTATGAGGCATACACCTATGCTAATGGCTAACAAACTTGTTGCCCTCATTCCAGGATCACATTGAAATTTAGAAATTTATTCTTTAGAGGGAGGAAATGATGACAATTAACTATAAAGTGCATGAGAATGGATGCATTATAATTGACAAGAAACAATGATACTTCTCAAGCTCTCCTGGTCAGTACAATGAATTTTTATTTGAGCCCCGAAGAGCAGATCCAGAAATTGAAGAAAGAGGGGACTAGAAAAAAATTGTATAGGTAAAACCTTTTATTTAGAAGGGAGGCAGGAGAAATTTTGCAAGTCAAAACCTTATTATTTGTGAAGGTAAAAGTGAGGACCTTCGCCCCTGACTCTGGATCTGTCCCTGGCCCCTCCAGCTATATTTTGCCACTTAATATTGAAAATGTGTGTCTTCTTCTTGCACTACTTGCACTCTAAAATAATGTAGAGTACAAAATTTATGCTGCAAGACATTTGTACTACTGTACTTGCTACAGGTTTCTTAGAGTTGGATGATAAAATATAAAACTTACTCTTCCTTGGCAGCTACTTTAGCAGCATGTTTGGTGTACCATACTGCAATGTTCATGCACATTGACATCAGTTCAAAAACAGAATCAGCTTCACATCTATTATTAGAGTAATATATGCATCATGAGAAAAAACAATAAATTTTTACCAAGTTAGAATATTCTATGGCCAGCTACTGTCTAATAGATAAATTGTTTTGACATTCATCAACAAAAAATACATGTCTTGATTGGTCATCACACCCAAGTATACCTAGCTAGTAATTATCTCACCAGATCTCGGTGGTAGAGCACCAGTGACTTGAGTGTGTAAGGTTGTGGGTTTGAATTCCCTTTCATTGTTGTAAGAGATTTAATTTATTATTCTCAAATATGATCCTGGTTTTTGGAATCACTTTTATTTTTAAATCAACTTACGTTGGAGTGTTTCCACAAATAGAGTTGGTCCACTTGAATACAATCAGTTTACGCAGTTTACTGTCACCAGCTCCTCCTGGGTCATTAACAAGCCCAACAAGTAATGAAAAGTACATTTCATATGCATTTTGTACTGATTGTGTTTCATTAGCAGGGTCTGTTAGGAGACTTAACAGTCTGGAACGGCTTTGTTTTAAGTCCCTGGAAAAGATGTACAACAATAAAATTATGCTCATTGCTAGGCTAGGGGTGGATTAAAGATTTTCTTATGAGGGCTGTGCATATTTAATGACTCTTAAGACATTCACAAACACAAGCACCAATAACACAGCAGCGTTGATAGTTAGAGCAGTTTTCATATGAGTATGAAAAATTTATGACACAGAATGGACCTTGTCATGACCGTGTCATTGCCATGCCGTGTACAAAAGCATTCAACATTTGGTTGGGCCTTGCCATAACTGTGCCCTTTGCCGTGACTTCTGACGGGGCATATAAAATCTTCTCTATCAGCCCATCTAGGGGATACAGATGTACATATAACTGTATGTTGTACTGTATGCAGATGCACACTTAACATAATTATACATGTACTTCAAAATATACACCAATTCTGTCTTAGTTCTTACATGTACTGTAGGTACTTGGACATGTCTTTTGGGCAGAGTAAATTCTATAATGCACTTGGTATTTAAAAATTACGATTATGGGGTGAGTTATTTACCATTTACATTTTAAATCATAATCAATAAAGTTAGATTGGATATCCATTCACTTTTTAGGAAGAACTTTCAGGTACCTTTAATTTGGGTTAATATTTCAGGAGAAAAAGATAGCTTGTTGATATTAGTGCAAAAATAAAACGCTGGTAATTTAATAACGAAGGCAAATCTTACACTCTCGTATGATTACTAAATCATTCAAAGGTACATGTAAATCTTATAATAATAATGTTAAATCTGGGACAAACCATAAAAACCCACATTTAGCAAAATCAGCTGACTAATAAGCTATTAATTAGCTTATTTTTCAAACTTCCAGGAATTATTAATCGTATAAATGTCGAAAAAACCCTGATATTTTAAGAATGGGGAGTCAAAAAGTATTAGAATATACTCACGTTAATATTTTTGAAGCAGAAGGATTAGCAGCAATATTCCTGATGGATTCAAACGACACAGGAGCTGATGCTTTGATGGGGTTTCTGTGGAACCAGTGCGCCATCTTGGTAAATACGTCATGTGTTATTTATAGAACATCTTGTTATTTGAACATAAGGGACGAATGGTGGGAGGGGGTGGGGATTTTTTTTTTGGCCATGATTTTTTTTTGGACTCGGAAAATGGAAATAAATGTTTTTATGGACTTGTAAGAGATAATTTTTTTCTAAGAAAATGTGAAGCCAGATTTTTGTCCAAAATTTTTATTGGAAAAATGTTTTTGCTTTTTTTCCCACCCCTCCCTCCATCACTTTTCTAAATCCGCTGACTCGATACATCGATACATACATACCTTAACCAATGGACAACGTTGTTTTAAAAATTTTGATAGCAGCAGGTTGGTAGATATAAGATCGTTTTTGATTGGTTGGTTCAAACTCCCAGAAAGCCAAGTATTTTGGCGCTGCTTTTCTTCACATTGGAATATTGTGGTTTTAAGATCTGGAGAAGTTAGAAGGTTTTTGCTGTTTTATTTGACTGCTATGGCTACTCCACAGGAGAGGAATGAAATTCTTAGTTCTCTAAGACCTGTTTTTCCTCAGCTGGGGGATAAAGAACTGGGAGAATGTATCGAAAATGTTCGTCGTACTTTGGGAGAGAGTCGCGAGCTGATCATCCCTGGTTGTATTGACCTGTTACTTGCGAGAACTGCAAACAAAGAAAGAAACCCTGGTCGGGACTATCCTGGTATGGCTATTGTGATTGAAGATGAAATACCGAAGCATGAAGTGAACAGGAATAACGGCAATGTTAATGAGATTTCAGACGAAGAATATTTGGAGGAGGTTAACGATGATGAGCTTATGTATGTAGTAACTTCCGTTCAACGTGGAGATCAGGAGGTTTTCGTGATAGAGGATTCGCCTCCTTTGTCTCGCTCACCCTCGAAAAATACTTGCAGTCTTTTATCTCCTGAAAGAAAGAAGAATAGATCCAAAAAACGGTCTACTATTGATGTTTCTCCAAGTGCAGTTGAAAGTACATCTGGCCTAATGTTATCAGCTCCATCTCCAACGTGTCCTGAGTCTCCTGGTACAGATCCTATTCCATTATGTGTGAAGAACATAAGACGACTCTTTCCTGATGTGCAGGAAAAATTCCTTAAAGAACTGCTCGAGAGTTGGGGAGAATCGCCAGTGGAAGATCTGGTAAATAAGGCATGTAACTATCTCCTAGAAAATGCTAGTTACCCCAAGGAGAAAGACACAGTGAAGACTAGTAGTACCTCATCACCACCTACAGAAGAGAAGTGTAATGTTGACTATATGAAAGAGTTTAGTTCACCAACATCTTACGTTTACGAAAGACAATGCCTTAGTTTACTGGAAAATGAATTCCCAATGGTGTCTGTCAGGGACATAAGAAACATTGCCTGCAAATTCAATTGTCACTATGCTCCTACAAGAAAGTACTTGGAAGATAAGGTGATTGAGGCACATAAGTCCAACTCCCCAACATCCCCTTCTGGGAATGGAATCAGATTATTGAAGGCAAGAAGGCGACAACGTGCCTTTAGTTCTTTTCATTTATTAGTTCCTGAACTTCAAAAAGAAATTGATTTTATCAAAAGATACAAGATTACTGAAGCAGAGGAGAAAGATAGACAGATGGCTTTTATTCTAAATGAGAAGCAGTATGAGGAAGAGGGTCAAAAAATTGAGTGTGGCTGTTGCTATGGAGAGGCAACATTTGAAGATATGATCCAATGTCTAGATGGTCACCTCTTTTGTATTGATTGTTTACAGAACTATGCTAAAGAAGCAGTATTTGGTCAGGGTAAAGCTATGCTTTCATGTATGACAAGTGAGTGTGATAGTACCTTTCCTATGAGCCAACTGAAAAAGACACTTGCTTCTAACATCCTCTCAAAATATGAAGATAGACTCACCGAGGAGTCGCTGTGTCTTGCTGAAATGGATGACCTTGTCCGTTGTCCAAGCTGTGACTTTGCTGCCATATTGCCTCCTGAGGACAAAGTGTTTAAGTGCCAAAATACATCTTGCCTCAAAGAAACCTGTCGATTTTGCAAAGAAGATTGGAAGGAACATTTTGGTTTGAAATGTAATGAGGTGGAGAAGAAAGACGAAAAGAATGTTAGATTATCTTATGAAGAAAGAATGACCATGGCTAAAATTAGAAAATGTCACAAGTGTGGTTGTGAATTTACAAAATTTGATGGCTGCAATAAAATGACCTGCCGCTGTGGGACAACTATGTGCTATGTTTGTCGTAAACCTGGTATTAGCTATGGACATTTTTGTCAGCACCCAAGAGATCCAGGAAAGAAATGTAACATCTGTAAGAATTGTTCTCTGTGGAGTGACCCTTCCGAAGATGATGACATGGCTGTTAAGCAACTGGAAAGAGAAGCTGAGGAAGTGAAAAGAAAAGCAGCTGGTAGCGGCGAAGGTGAAACTCCATCAAAAAGACCCAGGACTTCAAGTTCAAGTGTGAATTTGCATGTTGGGAATTTGGTTCAGCCAATTAAATAGGACATTGGTAACAGGAATCCCTCTTTACATCTGCAATGGCAATTTTGTCTTAAAAAACAAACAAACAATATACCGGTACTTGTTTTTCTTAACATCAAAAAGTATGTTTACTATCAAAATGACACATTCTGGCTGCAAATATATATATTATATTATCTACAGGAATTAACCACAATTATTTTGATGAAAGCCCTAGTTGGTTTATTTCCACTTATTCTACCTCATAGTTGAAATGAGCTGAATGACACGATAAGATAAGAGCACGAGGAAGCAATCAGTTGTATGAAGTACCATGTAGATATAGTTCAATATATTTCATTTTACAGATATTTTGCTTACAATCTTTTATCATACTGCTTACTCTAGCTAGAAACTCAAAGAGTAGTTGTAGAAAAATAAAGCTCTGATATATTTTCCTAACAAAAGAGCAAGAATCATAGGAAGGTGGATGTGCTAACACCTCTTTTTAAAGTTAAGGTTTAAAAGTTAAGGTATTGATTTAAACATGAAAAAAAATATTTTCGTAAGAAATCGACATTTTGTTCATTCATTGCTATTAGACCTAATGCGAATTGCCCATTTCAGACCACATGTCATTCCCTTGAGAAATGTTCTTTTATTCAAATATTTTCACATGAAAGAATCAACTCTCAAGAGTGACATCACATGGTCTGAAATGGGCACAACAAAGGTAAAGAGGTCTCTTACTGGACAATGAAAGGATGGTTTGGGAGTCCCTTTGAAATATTTCATTACAGGATCTGTCTGATTTCAGTAAAAAATAAGCATCCTAGTACTTAAGCTCACAAAAAAACATTCTTGAACTTTAAGAAGTACCAGTACCAATCTGATTTTAGAAATACAGTTCATTTTCAAAAACATTCCCTTATGAAAAAAATTATTATTATTATTATTTCTCTTTTTTTTTCAATGTTACTCATAAAGTTTAAAGAATTTATATTTTTTAGAATGAATAAATAATCATGTGATACTTGTTTTGTTCTTTAAGTTTTTCATAGAAATCCTTTTTGACAATAAAGTTCTGTGTTAGTTTTGAAAAACAAAAATTAACAGATTCACAATAATTTATTTCATTTTATAGCGATATTAAATGTGATGTAAGCCTTTGTTGTTTTAATGCACCAACCAGAAACAAATTGGCTGGTTAAAACAAATGAACAGTGAAAACCCTTTAAGATGTTGGTTGGCATATTATCATAACAATACTTTTGTTTGTAAACGTTGAGAAAAGCTTATATTACCAAACTACTTTTTATCATTTTCCTTGGGAACCATATGGAACTTATTTATTTTTATTTATTTATTTATTTGGCTTTAACCACATAATCAATGAGTGG
>OCZR010505397.1:0-18663 GCA_900234385.1 Anemonia viridis | reverse complement strand
GAAAAGTACCACAGGAAACCCAAGCAAGGAAAAACGCGCGCGCAATCAAATTAAATTGTAAAACAACAAAATATAATTTTACTAAAAATATTGATTGATTAGGGGTCCCTGTGCTATCTGGGGACTTAAAATAAGAACTTTTTACTAGTTTTGAGAGAATCTAGGAGAATCAGTTGTTAGAGTGCTTTGTTAAGATTTCCAATTTTCTTTTCATGACTATGTTAGCTCAAGGATAGGGTCAAGGATAAGAAATTTCTTCGGCGCTCGGCATATTATACAATCCACTTGACACTTGTAGAGATTATGCATGTATCAGCGGCTTCCCGGGGGGGCTAACCCCGGGCTAACCAGGGGGATTGAAAAATGCAGGAAACAATCTTCATAATTTCCACGGGGGGTGAGGACATTTTTGTTTTCAAAGCCCCCTGGTAAAAGCACAGGTACCCCAAGCTAGGTGTTTGTGGAGAAATACGATTAAAAATTTTTGAAAATCATTTTTATGAAATAACTGCTCCAAATGGCCTGAAAATCGACAGGGACACAGAAGAAAACATAAACAACAAGTGAGAGTAATTATTTTCACTAGTATTCAAAATTATTTTTAATCGTATTTCTCCACAAACACCTACATGAAACTTGGGTTACCAGTGGTAAGAGTCTTCCACGACCTACAATCCCCGTCATTTTGAGAGAAAAAATAGCTGCTGTTTAAGATGACTGGAGCTGGATTCAAACAAAAAAAATTGGTTTCTATAAAGTAGAAAGTAAAATGTCGAACCAAAGGCATATTTAAAATCAATATTATCTTGCTTTACGATCTGAAGAAGTCGTCGCCGCCTTGACATTTCTAATGTCCAGCAGGGTACTTGTGGGTAGATTGTGGGTATATTTCAAGATGGCGGAAAAAAACATAGGAAACCCAGCACGAAGAGTAATCCCCCTGGTATTCCCCACCCCAAATAATTTTTCTGCCAGAAACAAAGTCAAGCATTTCTCCTGACCCCAGGGGCAATACTAGCGATTAATCCCCCTGTAATGCCCCACATATCTCCGTGGGGAAGTCGCTGATATGTGCATTACTTCATGGTTGGTGAAGGCATACCATTTTTTTTCACGAGGTGCGAAGGATCATGAACGAACGAGCGAGGTACGAGGGAGTGAGTTTGTGATTCTTCGCAACGAGTGAATAAAAATCGTACAAGCGAACTAACCATGAAGTAATTCTTTTATTATATATGTACTGAGATATTAGAAAATTATATTTGACACCATTAACAGCGAGTTTGAATCAGTAAAATACAAAAATACAACCTGTCCAGTATAAATTATAAATTTACTTTGCTTTAAATAAGCTCACATAAAATAAATCATTTATTAAATGTTTAAGAGTCCTTACTAACAATGTACTCCTAAAACAAGGATTTTAAATTACAAACATCACTGTTTAGATTTAAATTATTGAATATTATATGTTTTGAAGCTCAATTACAGTAAAAGCGAAAAAGGGATTTTTCAAAATATGTAAATCAATCACTGAGTACAAAAGTGTACAAAGTTTGCAAAAAGTCTACATACGCTTTTTAAAATTCAAACAGTATAACTAATCAGAATACGAATCTAAGATTTTTAATCGTTTTTACCTTTTTGGAGAATATTCAAATCAAATGTTTAAAATTTACTAGCAATTTGATTGGTCGGAAGATTTTTCTCAATAGTGAAAAATATTGTATGACCAATCACAGGACGCATACGAAATTTTTCACTAGTGAAAAAAAACGTATCAGGTTTGCCGCCTTTTTCCTTCTGCTTTTCGCTTTGAAAAAGGTGAAATCATGGCGTCTTCTTCAAGGTTTGCAGATATAATCTCTGTAGATAAATTTATAGAACAAGAAAACCAAAACACTAGAAAGAAAACAGAACAGAATATTGGTTTGTTGAAGGAGTTTTTGACACCCAATGAAAGCGGTTTCGAGGGCTGTAGAAAAAATGCCTCCAAACGAGCTCAGTTCATTCATCAGCGAGTTTATCAACTATCAGAACACAAAACTACATCCAAAGTGTGAAAAATTATTTTATAGTTTCCAAATAATATCAAGCAAAAGTTTCTTTGAGTGAACTGTCAACAGAAACCTTGAAAAGGAATTCAGCCAAATGTAAAGAAAATCAAGATTCATTCAGCATGAACAAGCGATGTCACTTTTCTCGGGCGCTGTAATTCAAGGAGACCAATTCAGCATTTCATTCAACAGATCAAGTGATCCAAGAAGTTAAAGTTTTATTTGGCAATTTATTTTAGAGTAAATCTCAGTACATATATAATTAAAGTATATATTGTTTAATTAGAGTTGATCCGCCCGTCAGTTGATCCACCCGAACCACATCCACCTGAACTTATAAAGTTGATGCCCCAAGTATAAAAAGAGTTAAAATAATCAAGTCTAAATCACTGCTTTACACCTTGCACGCATAAATTATCTTGCCTCAGAAAAAGTGATCACACATTTTTTTCATGATAAAACATTTGTTCACAAATCTAATGCTAATGTTGCTACTGTCAACTGTCATGCTTTGACTGAATTTATTAAGTGAATAAATATTTATTTCATACGATTTATAAAAAAATTCAATGTTTGCAATACATAATTTGGGAATTCATGGTATACATAAGATAGAAAAACTTGAATGAAAGTTATGCTTTACGCTTTGTTGGTCCAGCACAGAAGTGTGCACTAGTGGGAGAAGGTCTCTTGCACTTTGCTCCTTCTCTTTGTAGACTGCCCACTGCGTTAGTATTTTGGCCTGTACTTTTCGATGTTTCTTCTTTTGCAATCTCTTGACTATCTTTTGAAACACAAGTCAAGACCCACAAGAGAAGACTCTTTGGGTAAAAGGTCAATTAGCATGTAAAAAGGCAGCTGGCGCTTTTCTTGGGCTCTGTTGTTCAGGGCATCGTGCCACCCCTCAACATCATTGTTCATTCTTATTCCCCTGTTGTATGCACTCCAAGTACATGAGGCCACATGTATTCCTCGTCCATCCAATTATTGTCTATATATTGGATCATGTCTTGGAGAGGTCTTGTTATTGCCTTTCTCCTTATCGAAGTCTTATTTGAGAATTATTTTGGGCAAAAACAACTTTGAAAGCTAAGATCTTGAGAGAAGAGATGTTTTCGATACACAGCCATGTTGACAACTCAAAGCATGACACTTGAAGTGTTTGCGGCTGTATTTGATTAAGGTGGCCCGCACCTATTGACTTTTCTGGTGCAAATCAATTCAATTTATGAATTTTGCGCTGAGATTTCTCTTATATTTACAAGAAAACCTTATCAGTCTATAGAAAAATTAAGAGCAAAATTCATAAATGAAATTGATGAGAACCAGTAAAAATTGTTGAAGAGGTGGATAACGTTCAAAAACGTATTCAAAAGGACTAGGATTTTCCAGGATTTCATGTTGGCGAACACAAGATGTGTTCTTTGTGAAATCCTGGTTTACCTTGACATCTTTTGGTCGCTTTTTTACTTTCTGCATATTTTTTAAAGATGTTTATGTCTCTCCCTCAGGAATTTGTGGTTTTACCTACCACAAATATGCTTTTGAGAATTTTGTCCTCCTTTGTTGGAGTTCTTTCATTCTATTCAGGGAACCCTTTTGGTGAAGAAGAAAAAGAAGAAGAAAGAAAGGAAAAAATATTCGTTCTGTTGTTATTCCATATGTAGATTATTTGTTGTTGGTCTATTTCTTTTTCATCCTGAAATGATATTACAGGTGTCTAATCATTATTTAGAGTTTATTGCATTCTTACTTTACTACAAACTACCTGACTCAGTGGAATACACTACTCATTCTGTTGACTTCTTCTACTAGCACTGCCTTCACAGCTCTCCAAAGCGCTTGCTAAAAATCCAGCTCTACCCTGGTCACTTGTGGATGACATGGTACAATGTCTACAATCTTCTACAGTACCATAAAAGAAAATTTGTGAATTTCTTTTTTCTTTTCATTATTTGTACTAGGATAGGGGGTGTGTAATTATTTTTGTAATACCCCGCTTCAATCCAGCAAGCCTTCAAAATTGCACGACCTCCCCTTCCATAAGAGAGCTAATGAGAAAAAAATATGATGAATTACCTCGTCACTGTCATTCCTTATTCTCCCAGACATCACCATAAAACAAGGGGATTTTCCCAGAGCGGACAAAGGCATTTATGGATGGTAGCTGCTTGAAAGGCTCACGGATCAGTTTGAAGGTGCCAAATACAAACTGGCAACGATTGTTCACTCTGACGTCCGACTTCAGGAACTTTGGAGGTATGCAGTCAGGACGCAATGCAAAATTGAGATCTTTGGGGTCTTCTGGCCGTATTCTTTGACGGCGGCAGTTGGCAACACGTGCAATATGGGCAGGTTTTGGAAGGGGTGGACAAGGGCATCAATTAGTCTTTCAGAAATAACTTGAAATAACAAAAACAACAAACAAAAGGGGACCGAAACTTATAACAGCTGCGAGGGAGACTAGTTGAGATGCTACTAGTTTGGAAAACTACACCGTTATACTACAATCTATATGTACTGTACTTCAAAAATTTCTAACGAAGCATGAGAAAACTTTGGACTGATTTTAAACTGTTAAGATTAACATAAGCTGTCACCATTTCATCATAAATTATCTAAATATGTTTAAGTTTTCTAAAGATGCTTCACACTTGATTATTAAAAAGCAACCACTTTGTTGAAATTTAAATAAATAATTGTTTAGTTTTTCACATAAGAGTAATAAGGGGTGGCTATAATGGTACTGGCGAGACTTTCCAAGATGGCAAGATGGACATTTTTTTAAAAGTTAGCCCAAGTCTCTGCTATCTAGATCAAGACTTACTGTACGTTTTGCGATGTGGATGATTTTGCAAAAATGTTGATACTTCGAGACCCATTCCTGAAATAGAAAAATTTCAAGACTTGACCTAAATTTTGCAAGACTCTTTACTAACAATTGAACACTAACTCTGTAAATACCTCAAATTAGTGAAGCTTGTTTAAAAAGAAATTAAGTATGTCAGTATTAAGGCATTAATTAAGGTATACTTGTGTTATATTACCTCCAAAACAACCAATGTGAGTGGGCTGTATCCCTCAGTTGCACTGGACCCTAAGAAGTGAATGTGGTTAAGCCTACAGTCTCCACTTTTAACATACTTTGTGTTCAATGATAAGATATATACGTAATTTATATATAGATGAGATTACATGGCATGACTTTCAAGATACATGTGATATTGAATAATTCATATAGGATTTATATAAATTTATAAATATTTTCTTACACTCTTGCATTCTAAGCATTACAAACATTGGAAACATTGAAGGAGACATGATTTAAATGTAAAACGAAGTCTCAAATAATCTTAGAATTGTTTTTGTTTTTAGAAAATCAACCTTTGTTTTCCACCTTGGGTTGTGACTCCAGTCAACCAAAAAAGGCAAATTCCAATGGTGTACAATTCAATATCCTTCAGAGCTCTGAAAAGCAATTGTTTTGCTGTCAACCTAAACATACATACAAAAAAGGCTTGAACCATTGTACTTGCGAGACTTATTGAATTGTTTGAAATGGTTTAACTGTAATGGTAATTGAAAATGTTAATATTAATTAATGATAATTGGCACTAATTCGAGATTTAAAATGTGTCCAATACCGTATCAAAGATTGCCCTACATTCCAAAGAAGCGAATCAGTTCGTTATCATTTCGAAACAGATTTTGGGGGCATTTGATTATGGAAGGGTTGACAAATTTCTACGCCTTCCCCCAGTTGTTTTTTTATCAACTATTTTTCAACATCATCAACTATCACTATATACTATTTCTCCTCACTGAGTGGCACCAAAATATTATAAACACTTACTCATTAGCTTTTCCAATACAGGTTGTTCAGATATAGCTTTCGTGATCTGAGCAGATGAAGAGTTGTTGGCCTTACATGAGGACGGTTAAGATGCAGCCTTATTTGTTGAGTTAGAGGAAGAATCATTCATCCTCTTTCGTTTGAGAGACAGAACTAGGACTACATCCTGTTGTTTTTCAATTAAGCCTGACTTCAGAGCAAGCTGCAAAACCATTTCTGACAGCACAAATTGTTGCGTGGCCTAACGTCCTTGCTATCCAAACAATCATAACAGCTTGAGAGGTGGTTCATGGCAGATAGATTCTCTGACAAGTACTCACTTAGCTTCTTCTTTCTTTCTGCTTCCCAATAGAATGATCCATAAAGAAAGTACTTGAATCCATGACTCTTGATTGTCAAAACATTGATAGAAATGGGAGGTCTTAGCCTTGTTTAATGAAAAGGAATACCATTGCTAATAATCCTGCACGAAGAAAATTACAGTAATTCTTACAATAAACATTTTATCAATGTTTTCTCGACTTTTTGGTGCATTTTGGCTAGTTTTCCTCCTCAACTTGGCATCATGCAATTCCCCTCCTACTGACAAAGCATAATCAGTAATGCAGTTGTGCAGGTCTTCAGCAGAAGATTGGAAAGAGCTACTTGATGATGGAAATAGAGACGACCCAGGAGAGAGCTTTACTATCTGACCACTGAAAACACGCTTGGCAAACTCTGAATGGTTTTCCTTATTTTCAACACTTACTCGATACATGGTACCTCGAGTACCTCCTCAATGATTCCCACTTCATTCAGAGCTTGCAATGGATTCTTTTCCTTTAACTTGGTTTTCCCCTCCAGCTGAACCTGGTAAATAACTTTATCTCCCACTTTAAACATTGCAGAACCAGCCTTTGACCTTTTTATGTTCTTTTGAATAGTGTACTCGTTGGCTTGAAAAACATATCTCAAAACCTGAAATTCAGAGCTATTTGCACCAAGAAATTCTTATCCTACCCACTTCAAAAGGACCAGCACACTCTTCCACAATATGAGTTGTTTCACTTGATGGCTCTCTGTTTCCCTATATCCTGAAGGGAATGTCATTGATGGTTGTTGCGGGTATACGTTTATTCACATGGTTTGGAACTCATATCGGTGGTCCGTCATACGATTCCTAATCCCGGTTCCTTATATAACATAACATGACTAAGGATAGAAAAATTGTAAAACAAAATTCGAAAAGAAACATCAGAAAATAGGTAAGAAGGTGTGTTGAGGGTTACCGTTGAAAGACTAACTTAATTATTCGAAAACCTCTTACTTAAGAACTAACTAATACACATGGGAACGAAAAACAATGAAACTGAAAGAAAAGTTCGAAATAAACGTTGAAAGACTTGCAAACATAGTAACGCAATAAATTAAGTAAAGCCGTCACGATGGAAATATAACAGGTGTTATTCAGAATGTCATCTATGTCAAAAAACAATATTTGGCAAAAATTTGCTTGCTGTTCCCATTCGAAGTAATTTCCTTTCTAAAGAAGTCTTATAAACATAAAAAAGGGGACTAGGAGACCTCTAAAAATACCCCGAAAGGTAAAAACTCAGTGGCTCGTTGCAATCGCGCATGCGCACCACGGACCACAGGGGAACCCAAACTACCACAGGAACCGCAGTGCAGTTACAACTTGCTTGTTCAATTCTGTACTTGCCCTTGAGATTACAGATGATGTGGTCTGCTGTGGATAAGCATGATGTTCAAATCCTGGCCAACCTTCTTGTTCACACCAGCAATGAACTCGCCACCATTTTCTGAATGGAGAGTAGTGGGAGAACCCTCTTTGTTGAAGAGTAACCTGAGCACTTTATAAACATCTGCTGCAGACTTTGAAGGGATAGGGAACAGCCAACAGAATTTTGAAAAACAACATATAATGGTTAAGATGTAACGATATCCCCACTTGTTGGCTGCAATGAAACTTCTGTGCTTTTTTGGAACCATGTTAATAAAATCACACTGGAGGCGCTTATAAGGTCTAAAGGTGTGAATTGGCATTGGAGGCCTGCTTTTGCTGGGAGAGGTATGCTTAATCTGCAGTTGTGACATTTGGAGAGAAAGCTTTTGATGATTTTGAAACTTTCCTTGAACAAATATATTTAGAAGAAAACAGTTTGCTCAGTACATTAATGCATTTACTTAACATTAAGTGGTTGAGTCTTCTATATCTCTAACATAATGCAGTTCTTTGAGAACAACCTCCAAGGTCTCCTTGTCAAGAAGTTGTTTAGTGCATGTCACCTGACCTTTCACTTGTGTGTATAATAAGAATGGGAATTCCATTACATTGCACTTGGATTCTTGTCAATCTTTATTGAATATATTGGCCTCTAAGTGCAGTTACGGTTGTACAGTCCTTCTTCATTATTTGGCGTAGAATTGTTTAACCTCTGCCAGCTTATCACCATCAAGAACATCTTTTGGGGTTGATGAGTAGTCGGGGGTAAAATGAAGCACAGCAGCTGCAAATAATTCATAAACATTTGTAGGTTAAACAAAGGCAGTGGAAGACTGATGTGGACCTACCTAAACTATACTAAATACAAGTAAACCATCTAAGATATAAATAAATACATTAAAATTCTTAAAATAAGTTAAAATATTAATAAATATTTCTATGGTATTTACAAATAATAAAGGTCAAATGTCTTATTAGTTATCAAACACAACGCTTTTCTGAAGCTCATTTTCTCTCTAACTAAAACCAAATCCTTTTTAATCTTGAACTTAAAAGTTAAAAGATTTGCATCTTTTATACAAGATTCTGGGAGCATATTCCACACAGTGGGACCTCTATAGCTTAAATAATTTCTACCTATTGAATAATAATAGTGTGGTACTATAAATTTGTTTGCTCTTCTTAAATTATAATGATCCTGCATATGTTTATGAAACAACTCACAAATGGATTTTGGGGGCTTGATTATAAAATACTGAGTGCATAAGTGAAGTTATTTCACCTTTATATACATTAATTAATGGCTGGCAATTAATTTATTTTAATTCATCAAAACTATTGTCTGTTAAGTGTATTAACTCAAGGTTGGATAACAAAATTAACTAGGGGAAACAAGTTCCTCAGACTAGCATGCCATATGTAGCACTAGGAAAAATACTAGAAAATAAAATCATTTCCAATATTTTTCTTGGGTAAAATTCTTATATGTTTTAATTAGTTGACCTTCTGACTACAACTCTTGCAAACCGAATCAATATGCCACTGCCAAGTGAACTTGGAGTCGATAACTACCCCAAGCCAGTGAGTTGTATTAAGTAAACATAATTTAAAGCCTTGTGCCCAAGTATTATTTTTTTAATGGACCATGGAAACTTTCTCTAGCAATAAACATAATCAGATTTTTCTCATAAAATTCGTACTCACTTAGGCTTGGCTCTTGAAGAGAGGACACCAAAACCTCATCATCAGGAACAATATGAGTTGTTACACTGGATGGCTCTCTGTTTCTGTATGCTCTGAAGGGAATGTCATTCACGGTAATCTCAGCTATGCCAGATAACAATATTGGACACAAATTTTCTTGCTGTTCTACCCTAACACATTGGAAAAACCTGGCCGAACACCTTTTTACTTGCTTGTTCAAATTCTCTACTTGCTTTTGAGATTGCAGATGATATGCTTTGCCATGGATAAGCTTGATGGTGAACTACTGGCCAAGCTTTTTTATTACATTAGCAATGAACTCGCCACCATTGTCTGACTGGAGAATAGTGGGAGCACCCTATTTGATGAAGAGTAGCCTAAGCACTTTATACACGTCTGCTGCAGACATTGATTGGATAGGGAACATCGAAAAACAACATTTAATAGTTAAGACGTAACGATAATCCCCATTTGGGTGGCTGCAATGTAACTTCTGTGCTTTTTTGGAGCCATGTCTATAAGATCACACTGGAGGCGCTCACGAGGTATAAAGATGCGAATTGGAGTGAGGGAGGTTTGTTTACTCTGCAGTTGTGACATTTTTTGAAAGCGTTTGATTGTTTTTGAAACTTCCCATGAACAAGTATTTGGAAAACAACAATTTGCTCAGTACATTAATGCGGCCATTTAGGCAAGTGGTTGAGTTCTTTAACATAATGCAGTTATTTGAGAACAACCTCCATGGACTCCTTGTAAAGAAGTTGTTTAGTGCATGTCACTTGGCCTTTCACATGTGTATGTCTTCTAAGAATGGGAACGACATTTCCATTACTTTGCACTTGGTTTTTGTCCATCTATTATGAATATATCAGCCTCTGAATGCAGCTACGGTCCTTCAGTCGTTATCTGTTTTTTTTGGCGTAGAATGCTTTTACCTCCGCCAGCTTACCACTGTCAAGAACATCTTCAGGGGTCGATGAGTAGGCACAGGTAAAATGATGCAAAGCAGCTGCAAGCAATTCATAATCTGGACGATCACAAGCATTATATTCACATGACCTACAAATAGATATACCTACGTGTGTTTGATTGGCAATCTTAATTGAAATCTGATTAAACGTGAATGAAATCATATGCTTTAGAACATTTGATGTATCATTTAACATTTGATAATGAGAACACAATAACTGAATAATATACAACAACGTATTGAGGAACCATAAATATTTCAAACAACAACGTATTGAGGAACCATAAATATTTACGTGAAAAATATAAACATGAAAAGGGCAAAACGCTCATCTTGTGGGATATGTTTATGTCACTATGTGCCAATGTAAATAGCAAAAGTCGGAATGTCTAAAACAAATAAAGCCTTTACGCTCAATAGGTTTTTTCATTTTGTGATTTTTGAAGTATTAACCAGCAATAGTTCTTTAGGATTTACTGTAACAGCTTATTCTGGTCTTCATACAATAAGACATATTTAACAAACTGATTTGTTTTCCCCATGACAAATAATAAAGTTGAGACAATAATAGGTATGTGCATGGATGAAAAAAATAAGAGATAGAGGGCCAATCTGATACATTCACCCAGACTTAGGTGAACATGACACTATCAGAACTTACCACTAGAAGTGGTATCCGAAACTACATCCTCTTCCTATAACAATGCACTGGTTCAATCAATACATATGAATATAATGTACATATAATTGTCGGTCGTGTTCTTCATATTCTTTGCACATTTCATCAGACTCGGAATTCGCAGTTTTCTCCAACTGGGAATTCAGGTTATCTTCCGAAATTCTCCCAACATTACTAAGGGTCGGGATGGGCTGATCTCCAGTATCCTGCAAAGATATTTTACGCAAAATGAACAAATCAACAAGGGACGTGCGTCAGATGGCAGACAGCCTAAAGGAAAAATAGCCTGCAGTAATAATTATTAGGATGATGCAGATATTAGCGATTATTACTGTAAGTATATCATAGTCAACCAACTGGCTCGATTGGGAAATGACGCAGCTCAATGTGATCAAATGGACGGCAGGTACAAGGCTCTTTTATTAGCAAAACGTATCTACCCATAACCAGCAGCCACCTACCTATCCTGATGACCCAGGGCTGAGGAAAACAGCTCCGGAGTTGTGTTTGGATTAATTTTGTTTAACAAGTTGTTGCAGTTATTTTTTATCAGTATAATTTTGAGTAATAGCAAAAGTAGTTTTAAAGATATCGCTCAATAACCTAGCTTACCTTAACGTATTGAGATATATGATATTTCTTTTAAGGAAGCACCAGATTAAGTGGTCAGTGCCTTGTAAAAATAGCTCACTAAGGTGCATCAGTTTACTGTCGAGGGAGTGTTGTACATTATTAAGCGACACGTTCCATTCACTTAAATCAAGGTATCGCAATCCATCAGAATTCATAACTTCTATGACCTATGAAATGTTGAGAATTGTAAGTGCCTTGTAGAGATAGCTCACTAAGGTGCATCAGTTTACTGTCTAGGGTGTGTTGTACAATATTGAGGGACACGTTGCATTCACTTAAATCAAGGTATCGTAATCCATCAGAATTCATAACTTCTATGACCTATAAAATGTTGAGAATGGTAAGCAAAAGTTATTCATTTTACATTCATTCATTTTAAAAACGTTCCTTATACTGTCATAGTAGTAGTTTTTAGTGTCGTAGTTTTTGGACATTTTTCTATCAAAAGTAAGTAGTAGAATCGAAAAATAAGTTATAATAAAAAAACAGATTCTAACAGGTTTAGAGTTGTTGCTGCATGATACAAAACTATTTTTTTAACTCCTTGACTGCGTAGGATTCCGACTACAATTTTTATCAGCTTTATAAATATTCTTGGTGCACTTGAGAGCCCAAATGGTGACATTTGAACTCCGTTAGTGAGCCTTTCCAAAGAATACGTAGGAAACGTTGGTGCCCTTCCTTGACTGGCACTGCTTGATATACATCCTATTTGTATTAAGTAAATCAATTAAATATTTTACAAAAAAAGGCTAAAGAAGAAAATGTTAACTGAATTTACGGGATTTACTTTGATGGTGCATTACAATTAGCATTCAGCTTACATTTTAATGCAGTTTTTTAAGAGACGTTGACAGTTCCTACTCAATTTGTCCAGACTTTATCTTTGACAGCTGCAACTCTTCAGAAGTTGTTCAAGTGGATCTATATAAGATTTCTTTCTTGCTTGCGAGCCTTTAATCTTCAACTCCAGTGCATTTACCATAAACTGCAGAAGAGAAAAGTGTTTACCCCTATTATTTGAGAATTACATAATGCCTTTTTTTTTTTTTTTTCCGCCTTTTTTATTTATTAATTTTTTTATTTGTTTATTTATTTATTTTTTATTTGAAATATCTGTATAACAATATAAAATAACAGTGAGAAAGAAAGAACAACAAATCATTTCCAAAACGGAGGCAATTGATTACTTTGCTTATTTTTTCGTGGAGGTAGGATGTTAAGGTCGAAATGAAAAATTCGAAATATCTTTCTATAGGCGCTGTAAGAAATGGGTGACTTTTCCCCCACTTGCATAACGCATTTAACGAGAAAGTCTCTCCATAATTGCGCAATTGTTAAATTGGGAGCAAGATACTGCTTCTCTCGTGTCTTCTCCCTCACATAACGTGACTGGTCTCTTTTACAGCTTCTTAGATGCTGTACAATCTAGAAAGTGAAGAAGCATATTCATCTTGTCTTCATATCCCATTGAGGAATCATGTTTTTTTTTAAGATATAGAAATTAGGTTATGATACCTCGGCTTTCATTGAAAGTGGCAATTTCTTTGCGTTCCTAGTAAGAGATCTTCAATCCTTTTCGACGTTACCAGAATATGTTTGGACTTTCTTCAAAAGCATGGTAACTCGCTTCTTTCCGATTCCTGCACAGAGTACTGCAACTTAAAAAATTCCCACCCACCCACCATCTTGGTTGAAATACTATGCAAGGTAAGTATTCCACCTGACCATAGTCAGTGTGACAGGTGTACAATGGGTCGTGACAGAGTTGCCATGGTTACAACCACTTTGTACCAGGCATTTTTCCTCCCACCGATCAAGCACCTAACGCCAAGCTCATCTACGAGTGATGAGTTTAATGTCCTTTGTTTTGATGTCAATTAAAGTTATTTCAAAATGACTGTTTTGTTTATCATAAAATTTGCTGTTGAACTCTTTCGGTATGGAAGCAATAATTGCGCGATCGTAGTTGAGCAAACAGGTTCTTTCTGTACAGCATTCAAGATTTATTTGTCTGGTGTGGCCTGTTTTTCATTAGCCGTGCTTTGGTCTTATTTCGGTTAACAGGCGTCCTCATTTAGCTCTTGGTTAACTTGACTCCTGTGAGTGGCCCTTATTGAACGCAGGCGTCCATTGTCTTTGCGGTTAAATGTGAAACTGCAGCCGTGCGCCTATTCGGTACGTGATTTTTTAAATTCATTTCAACTCCTATGTGCTTGTGTCAATGACAGGATCTAATTATACTAATTTACTTTTGGCTGTTAAGTGGTTGCTGCTAGCTACTGAAATCTCTAAAGTGTTACTTCAACCAAGTTCTATTTATCAGAATTGCAAAAAAAGACGTCATTAGATACTATCGTAATGGTCAAATCCCATGCACACCTATTGATGTTGGGAATATTTTCAGTGAGGTACCAGTTTATGACGTCTAAGTACACTGCTAAATTGCGCAAAGAAAATTAACCGGAATAATATTTTGTATTTGTTGTTAATAAGCGGATAAAAGTACAATGTACATAAACAAAAGCGTTCCGATTACGTGTTAAAAACCGGAACTCATTAAGTTTATGGGAGAACTTCAGCGGTGTTTTTTCATCAAAACCCTAACAAACTATATATCGTTTTAAAGGTCATATAATCAAGATTAAGAAAAATTATCGATTTTGAACACATTTTTTCAACTAAAACGATGCCAGAGCCTTAACAGGAATCAGGTGAAATTCGTATATGTGAATTTATAGAATATAGTTTTTCCGCAATTTCAATTAAATTTGGCAAGAATGGGGAAGTATTGGTAAACAAAAGTGTGTGAGCGATTTTTGTGGCAACTCCTTCGAGAGAATTTATTACAAAATGTGTCAGTTATTACAAAGTGCGGCAATTAATACAAAGTGCGTTAGAACACCGTTACTTCTGGTTTATGAAATATGTACATTGGTTTAATTTTTTCAATTTCAGGATTTTTTATGAACTTAGAAATAAAATAATAAGAAAATAATAACTTTATTAACAAAATTGAATTGCAATCTTACGATTGAAATACCCAATATTTACAAGCTGGTAAATAATTTATATATACATAATTTCATGAAAATATTAAAAGCGATAAAAGATGTATAATTATATTTCATTATTAAAGTGTCTTTAAAAGTCCTATTCCCATTTTGCAACTGAGCTAGTTATAAAGCTGTTCATGAACGTTTTTGTTCGGCATCTAAAGAGTGGTAATCTTCTAGGCTTTCTCAGATTGTACATTTTCGGAGTGGGCCAAGGTAAAAGGTTGTATAACTTACTATCGGGGCGAGTGACATTCTTGTAGAAGTTTTCACATAAGTGTTCACGTCTATTATGAAGTGTTGGCAGGTTGAGTCGATTAATAGAGTCCTTGTATGACATTTGTGGGAGGATTATACGAAGGGCCCGGCGCTGAATATCATCTAGTTGGTTATTGAGTGAACATGTTAATGATGAATGCCAGATGGGGCAAGCGTACTCCAATAAGGGTCTGATGAAGTAACAGTAGACAGATCGCAGGTCTGTTGATGGCCACTTGAGAGTTCTTAAAGCATAAAGACGTTTGCTGGCTTTAGCACAGATTTCGTCAATATGGATTGACCATTTAAAGTCAGATGACACGTTAACTCCAAGTAATTTAGACAAACGAACTGAATCAAGCGATTGGGTATTCATCATGAGGGGGTCCACAGGCCGACAGTTTTTCAGAAAGGAGATAACCAGGAAGAATAAAGGGCCAAGCTTTGTGCTTTGGGGGACTCCAGCATGTATGTGCTTCCTGGATAAGGAAAAACTGTTTAGACAGACGCGCTGTTGGCGGTTGGAGAGAAAGTTAGCACACCAGTTAAGAAGTACTTGAGGGTGTATTGAGTAATTGCAGTTTATGGAGAGAATGGTGTGGTCGATGCGATCGAATGCTTTTGAAAAGTCGATCAAACAAGATCTGACCACAGTCTGTGGAGTTTCGGTTGCACTCAGCCACTGATGAATAAGGTGGACTAGGGCATGGGTGGTTGATGACTTCTTAACACACCCATACTGGTATGGATCAATATGTGGCATAATAATTGCTGCAAGCCATTCAAAAATAAAACGCTTGAGGATCTTGCTCAGTACAGGATTGAGCGAGATATTTCTAAAGTCACTGTTGACGGACGTTGGTGGTGGTACTTGGTTTATAGGTATGATTTTAGCGCACTTCCATAGGGATGGTACATGTACTTATATAAGGAATTCGATTTCTACTTCGGTTGGCATCAAATTTTTTACGATACCCAAGTAGTAAGTATTTTCATAAGCCACGGCGACAATATCTTTTTCTGTTAGCTCCCCTTCATTGTCATTCTGTAAATATCAACAAAAAATATCACATACACATAAATAAACCAAATTGAAGTCGCTGAAGTTTTATAGGGAGTACAGTAGCTGCATGTCAACATGCGTGTCGGGTCTTACTAGCGGTGAATTTCCTTCTTAAACATATTGTACAATTACCATTGAATACAACAATATTAGTTGTTTTCACATATAGATAAAAATAGCTTCAATAAACGGAAGCCATTCCCGCCAAAATCTTATGAAAATCTTGAACTTGGTTTAATTAATTTTAGTCTCTGATGAAGGTCGCTGTTGGCGTCCGAAAATTGAGACATTTTTCAATTTTTACAAGCTAGTTTTCCAACCGCTTTTTTTCATTTTTTACAATTACCATTGCTTTCTTCTTTCCCTATATCTTCTTCAATTTATCATAGGTTGGGTCAATGCCCTCGAGGTCTTATCCCTCTGCCAAACTTTTTTTGGTATTTTGCGCGTATGTGGTCATCGATCGCGAGAATTTCATCTGCTTCATTTTCATCCTTAAAAATAATGCAATAAGGATATTTAGTTATCTACTCTTATTTTAACGTTTAATCGCGTATTTCTTAATTAATTAAAATTCTGAGAAAACTGTGTAGAGTCATATTTTCAATTGCGTACTTCAGTTTATTAACAAACGAACGAACGAACGATTTGCTAAACTAAGGAAACAAGAAATAGAAATGAATTACGAAAAAAAAACAAAGGAAGAAAGAAGAAAACGATAAAACTTACAAGATCTGTGTTGACTTGAAACTTGAATACTAATGTACGGACTTTATATACTGACGCTTACGTCAAGAAAGGAATTAATAAACAAAAGAAACTCAGTTAGAAATGTAGATTATAACAATGAGCAAAGGCACGCGTGCGCAAAAACAAACATAACTAGTACTTTAAAGAACAATGAACAGAGAACAAAAAACAAAATAATTGCTTATTCGTGACTACAAACTTGATTAGACCGTCCATTCATTTTAATGAGTGGGCCTGATTTATGATTTTTCCCTTACTATTACCTTTTGTCTGTGGCCAGTAACTCTCTCTTCTCGATCCTCAGGTTCATGATCGGTATCACTTCCACTGTCAGATGAGGGAATAACGTCATCTTCTTGGGCAGATGTTCTGGAGAACAAAACAAAACATTTTGGAGAAAGGAAATAAAAAACTGAAAATGTGTTTGTTATGCTCGTAGTTTAAGTCTGAAGCCAAAGCTCGAGGGACCACCTAAGAATTCATTTCACATTTTAATACGTGTGGGAATCCATAGGTAACTGCCAGACAATTTAAAGGTGAAAGCGGCCGTATTTTTTATAACGTTTTCTTTTTCCTCTCAACTCTTTATTGGCTCTTGGAGTTTTTTTTTTATAAAAATTTTTGTAAATGGGACAATTTTTTTGAAAAGGTTATTCAGCAATAGTTTTGATGCCATTTTATTACAGAACTCTAATGATAAGAATGAGCAACTTGCAGATTTGAAACTCTTGCTATTTCTAATTGAAAAATATAGCAAGCTTATGCCTAAAATCAAAAAAAGTTTTCCCTTTGTTCACCACTGAAGTTAATAACTATAGGCTTAAGTAAGCTCATATTTCGGCGGCAAAATAGTGGCATTACATTTCTTATAAAATTCCTCATCCTAAAGGGGTAAATCTAGTTGCTGCTTGCTTTTTCTTGAAGCCTAAAAATCCATCGTGGACCCAAAAGTTAAATCTGAATCATTCAGGCTGTCATTAAATGATGTGTTGTCCCTAGAGGGAGGATGTGTTGCTGTCGAGTATTGACGATCCCGATGGTGAATAATGCTAAGATGGCTCGATCACAAAACGTCGTATCTTTATTATATCCCCGACCTTTAAACCGGCCAAACCGCGGTCCTTTTCCTAAGAATATTTGAGGGTTTCCAAGTCGTCCATCTGTTGAGTAAGTAAGTTAAATTAAGAACTTTGAGTATATTTATAAAAGACAGGTTAAAGGCTTTATATTAACGTCTTCAATGACCCGTATTCGTATTCGACAGATAACCCAACATTCTCTGTTAAAATGGACTCACCCCTTCATTCGACATTTTTTAGCTTACAGAGGTTGAGAGGTATGCGAAAAACATGTCTCGGTGCACAAGCACTACAAGAGCTTACAAATTTTTCGCTGAACCCGGATATCTACACAACATCAAAGGTTATAATGTAAAATCAAGGTTTGATCTGGTTTTATATACCATCAACCAAGTGATCTTAAAAGATGTCCATGATAAATACTGATCTTTGAACATACTTCAGTATAGGCACAAACCTGGGATTACATTGCTCATTGTAAAGCCCTTGGAATGGTCTCCCTGCCAGATGATCTGACATGCATAAGTATGACTCAGCGTTATCCCAAGAAAAAGGGATGTTCAGTCTAAAGAAGTGCCAAAAAAAGCCAAAAATGGCCAAAAAAAGCCAATTACAAAAAGTTCATCAAAAGCAATTTGTATTCACCTTCAACATTCTATGGAATTCTTTGTAAGAGTGACTTTGTTGGTTTGGAACCACAACCCCCGGCATTTGATATTGCTCCCACAGAAGAGGAAAGACCAAATACACCTCAAGTTCCAACAAGGTATGGAAATGTCCTTTCACCATCATATTCACAATTTCTAGTAAATGACATTAACAGCTATGCATCCTTGAG
>OCZR010501322.1:0-13734 GCA_900234385.1 Anemonia viridis | reverse complement strand
ACAACTATCGTGATACTATCGTGATAGGCAAACACTGCTCAATAGTCACCACTAAGTTATGGCCGCGATAAGATACGGTATGGCTTGCAGTAAAGCTAAGAATTTGCTTTTCGCTTCTGCATTGTTCATCTTTTCTCTCTGTTGCAGTGTTCTTTGCAGTATCCTGATGTACGACAGTCCTCTACCCGACTCTCTGCCCTCTCTATCACCCAGCAGGTCCGACTTCGTGAGCAGCATTCTACCTCGTCTCGATTGTCTTCTGAGTCTAACAGCAACGGACAAGGAAAACATGTCCACTTCTGGGGTTGATATGGCCAAGGTCAAAGAGGGATCTGCTGAAAGTGAAGCTGTTAAGCTTTTGAAGACAAGTACGTAGAAAGTGATAATATTATGGTTGATGGTTTGTCATTTGCGTCCTAGTTTAAACCCTTACGTGGACACAGTTTTATTTCCATTTGAGATCACGTTTCATTTCCTTAAGTTCATTCATTCATTTATTCATTCATTTATCATTATTTAATTAGTTAAAGTTTAATTAGCTTACATTACATTTACATTACATAATTGGAATTACAGTTTTCAGATATTTTTTACATTGAGTATCATTTCTTTGTTTAACTTTTTTAACTTATTCTCAAGAAATAAAACTCGGTCTGAAATGGGAAAACATTACGCACGCAGTGTTGGGGTCCGAGTTGCAGTAAAACGCTTTTATTTATTTTGATATTTATTTTTGCAGTTACAAACTGGCTTCTTACACATGCTGTTAGGGCATTTAACAGTTGCTTTCAACAGTTTTTTGATTTGCTGCCTTATGTAAGTAAAACCTGAATACAAATTTCGTCAGTCGTTTTCATTATTTTTTTCCCTCGTTTACCACAGAGCGTTCTTCCTCCAATTTCTTATTTATTGTTCTGTACATTGTAGGTCATTCTCTTTGATTCCCAAGAAGAGGATCCAGAGCTTCAGCACCATTGTCGAAATGTAAGCCAATGTTATTTTATTCTTTTACAGTTGTTACATTTATTCTAGAACATTCTAGAACGTTCTTTGGAACGACTTTATGTTGCGATGTACCGTACCGTGAATATGACGACAACATCTCCCATTTTAGCAGAGACGTGATTTTGCGCACTCTGATCAGAGTCTGATCAATCATGATGGGTTCAAAGATGTCGTCTATTCTATACCGTATCGGTACCATGTGGTGTGTTTTACAGTTTTCTTATAGTCATGCGAGATATACTTAATATTAGCACGTTTCCAGTTCGACTAAGAAACACCTTTGTCGTCATTTTTTGCCAATTTGAACCTCTTGGTTAGAGCGGCTTTAGTATGAATGGGAAACGAAACAGCAAATTGTTTACTGTACCCTATCTTACCGTAGCCGTAACAACGCGTTGTGATTGAATGAATTACTGAAAGACAGTGGAAAGCCATTTCAGTGTAACAGCAACAGCGTGTTGTAGAACAGTAATTGATGTTTCTCACTTATACGAAAATCGCTCCAAGTTGTAAAACCTCAATGTTGTGCAAGAGAACTTGGCTTCAAATCTGCAAACAGTTAGAACCTTGTTATAGCTTAGGCCAGTTCAGACGTCGAACGTTTGCCGCGTCGAATGCATTAAAACAATGCATAATTGGGCAGTCTTCTTTGATGTCAATAGATTCGACGCGGCAAAAGTTCGACGTTGGAACTGGACCTTAGCTGAAGAATCAGAATACCCTAGTAAAGCAGACCCGACTAGACTGGTGAAGTCAAACTGAAGGCCAAGAGTATATCATGATTCATTTTTATTCCAGACTGTTAGCTACATGGCCCAAGTCGAACTGCCGGTAGAGTTTTTACCCCGTGCTATTAAAGAAGTTAAGAAGGTAATCATTCTAAAGGGCAGCCATGTGGTACATACATTATTCATTCGCTTCTTTGCAGTTCACAAAACGTTTCTATAGCATATTGAAGAAATAGAAAATACGCGCGTGTGCTGTGTGCAGCAATAGAGCACGCAGGGATTGGCAAAACACTCGAAAAGGAAGCATGTTTATTATATATTTCTTTTATAAAATACAAATACGCGCGCGTGCTGTGTGCTATTATACTGCATGCGCAATCAACCAATCAGAGCGCGAGATTTACAAGAGATATTTTAGAAATTTCTATTCGTATTATTGGTTACTCAAAACCCAGTTGCTGCTTGTTGTCTTGTTCCAGGAGAAACAGCTTGTATTTCGTTTTGTACTGAAACCTAATTTTTTGTTTTAGATCGCGAACCAGAAATTGTGGTACGCAAGGAAAAGCATCTTGTCATATCTCCAGGTATATAATGAATACATACAAGGCAGCTATCAGGGTATGCGTTCAAGTAGAAGAGGGAGAGTTTGAGAGCATTAGGGGGTAGGCTCGACAAGTGTAGTGGCAGAACGCTAGGAGTTCGTGTAAATTAAATGGGAAGCACGGGTGGCGTAGAGGATAGATCGCTCGCCTCTCACCAACCACCCGTGTTCGAGTTCCCGCCGAGGTTGGTGTTGTATGTGAGTAGAGATGTTTGTTTGGTTCTCTCCTGTACTTCGACGGTTTTCTCCAGGTTCTCCGGTTTTCCTCCCTCCGTAAAAATCAACATCCAAATTCCAATTCCTAGGAGATATTCTCTCTAAGGGGCTAACCTCCTTATATCTCCTTTCGCACTATGATGCGATAAAATTTGTGTAAATGTTTTTTAAATATCTGCTAAAAGTGCTAAAAGAGATCAAGAAAAGACCTCATGTCTGTATGAGGATGTATGGGATGTAAGGGATAAGAGTGTCTCTCAAAGAGTCTTTGTGTTTATACTGTACTAGGGAACTTAAGCTTTGCCAAATCTACGATGGCGACGTCAACCGGAAGTGTAAATAATTTCACTAGTTCTGTTCATTGGAGATTTCATTCCAAACATTGTTAGTAAAGTCAACTCATCCACATGGAAGACAGAATTTGAAGGCGCGAAAAATCAAAGTGAAATTTTTTGCACTTCCGGTTGACGTTGCAGATTTTGCAAAGTTTAAGGTCCCTACTGACTATTAATGACATTAGATGGATGAGTCTGTAGCGTTGTGATGATTTGTTTTTCAGTTGATGGTTTTTACCAATCAGTTTCGTATCAGTCAATACCCAGCTTACATTCAAGAAATTCATGATTTAGTACTTGGTATGATGGTGGACGAGAGACTTGAGGTTAGTATACTGACAACCAACTGAATCAATAATATGATTTGGAACCAATATTTTTCACAATTCCTTGCGCCAGCTTGGAAGCTATGCCTTTGCATCGAAGCCAGATGAACGGTGCCTTGCATCAATAGAGACCTTGTTTTTACACCTTGGACAATTATTCACCTTCACCTTTGGTTATGGCGCAGGGAAATCTAACTATTAGAATAGCTGACAATATGTTAACTTGATGATCACAGGTTCGTGAGATGGCAGCAGAAACCTTCAGTGGTCTTCTTCATTATGGGATATTCATATTGGATAAGGAGGTTCAGGTAACTGTTAAGAACAAATGACTGACAAATTTTCTACTGCCTTTGCATGATTGTGAAAAACCGTGTATGACTATGAAAAACCTACCACACCTGGAGTTTCCCGCAGACTCGGGAACAAGAAAAAACACTCCAGTTCTTGCTTGACAGAGCTTATTTCTTGAGCCCCCGCCAAAATAAATGGATTTGTACAGTTGTAATTTTGAATCAAGAATCGATATTGCTTGTTGTAGGACAAATTCCGAAAAATGGCCAAGACCAAGCTGAGCAAGAAGCGCAAAGCAGGAGTGGCAGGAGAAACACCAAACGGCGACAGTGGTAAGTTGAAGAAGCTTTTTTTTTACCATTTTGTTATCATGAAGGAGAAGAAAAGCAGGCCACCAAGGGATTGGTTTCCATGGAATATTTATGTACTTATCTTGAAAAGTTTTCTTCCGGTTTAAGATTTTTTCTGTTGGCTTCTAATCTGTTCGCTATTTTCGAGTTTGTTCGTCCCCAATTCCCAAAGTGAAGGGTTTATTGGCCCCTTGAAGTACTTGGAATAAGGCTCAATGTAGAGAACAAAGCAATAGCCTCCAGTTCTCAGGAGTTTGAACTTCTTTCGTGTCTTCCTCCAAATTAAGTTGCTTTGACTTCAAGTGCAAGGAGTCTACGATCAAGTTTTGCTTTTGATCAGGAATAGATCTATTCCCAAAATGGCGGCCGAAAATTTAATTAGTTTGAAATCAAAAATGAATACCAGCAATAAATGTTTTATGATGTTAGGGGTTATATCGGCGAAGAAAATAATTTTTGAAAATCACGAATTATCATTTTTTTGATTTTCAGAGCGTCTTCTGAAGCGTCACGCAGGAGTATTGGGATTAGCATGTTGTGTGAAGGCGTTCCCTTATGACGTACCAACCTGGTTGCCCGAGATGATTATTGATCTGGGAAGCCATCTACACGACCCAATACCAATAGAAGTAAGTACCTCTTTTATTCTTAATTTTGTTACTTTGGCTTTTGAATCGTTTACTCGGGCATTTGACGAGTAGAGTATTTTTTTCATTTTTCACAACCGTCATTTAAGATCTGTAACTTGTTAGTAAAAAGAAACAAACTGCAAGGGAAAGCTTAGATCCGCTCTCATAGTTCCACAGTCATATTCTTGTGGAATGATAAACCCCTTCTGTAGTCACGTGAACCTTGCTAATGAAGTCATGTGATCATATTTTCAATGTTAAAAAAAATAAATAAAAAAAGGATGCATTATGTCGGTCACACAAGACTACAGACCTCAATATTTTCGGATCAAAATATTGGGTCAGTAGCACTTGACTTTCTAATGCTATTAACTGTTAATGCATCTAGATTGTTTCTAAAAAATAACCTTGACCAAATGCGAGTGCTGAAAATGCGCACGTAGGATTTAAAAAGTGTGATATCTTGCACGATATAAAGAGCACTATGTGTACCCTTAAACTCTTCTAAAAACGAAGGGGTCAAATATTTCTTACTCCCTCTTACTCCGTTGCTCATATCTTAAACGTTTTGCAGACCACAGTAAAGAATGCGCTTTCTGATTTCCGTCGAACTCACCACGACAATTGGCAGGAACACAAGCAGATGTTCACTGAAGACCAACTTGTCATCTTAACTGACCTGCTAGTGTCTCCCTGTTATTATGCCTGAGGTGTCTTCTCGTTCATAGACTATTATAGCCTATGAACCTTGAAGATACCCGCATAAGAACACAATGGAATACCAGACACGTGGATTCCCGTTTGAAACAAGACCTCGTTTGCGCCAGTCGCACAAACGACCGAGTGATAAACAAGTCAATCCTTTGCGCAAGGTTTCCCCGCCAAGTGTAGGCGAAAGATCCGAGTCTAAGTGGCCTAAGCGTGGGGTACATTTATTTGCTTTTATAACATTTTGCGCAAAACTTCCTTGCGTTTCTTTTGCGCAAACCTCCCGTACAAATAACAGATAGAACGATTCCAAAAGAACATTGTTTTAACAGCGAGTTCTTTTGTAGGAATCACTGTTTGATAAAGCAGTTGCGCGGCAAAATAATCCCGTTTTAGAAACCGAATGCCATCCTTGTTAATGAAAGATTCCGTTTAGTTAGTTGTGGGGAGAGGGTGTGGTGGGTGCGTGGTGTGGGGAAGGGGGGAGGACACATAGGTCCTCAGGAGTCGGAAGACACTTAATATTTTCATGAGTTTTATGACATTAATAATCATCCATTTTGCAATCATCGACATATCTATATATATCTATATATTGTGATTTTATATTCATCGTGATTCAAACTGATACGAAGATAAGTCCAAGCATGCGTTGTAGGATTGAATATTTGTTTTATTTAATAGTTTTAGTCCAATAATAACGAAATCAAGCAGATAGCTGTATGTAAATTGAAGAATTCTTCAAAATCCATATACGTTACATTATCAATTAAAATCGCCTGTCATATTTTAAAGATTCTTTTTCATCTTGTGTTGTCGTTCTATCCCTTCAGACGTAGCAAATCTTCAGCAGAGAATTAGAAATAATTTTGTAGTACAATATACAGCTATTTGAAAAAACGTCGTCGGGGAGAACGGCCAACGCCGATTGTCCAGCGGAGATTGCACGACCGAAAAAAAATATAGTTACGCTTCTTGACTTATACAAGACCGAGCCAATGTTTATCACTGACTATCTTACAGTATAAGACAGCTATTATTTCCCATCAATTATCAAAATATATGGCTTCTTTTGGTCGTGCATTCACTGTTCGACAATTGACGTTCGCCGTTCTCCCCGACAACTTTTTTTCAAATAGCTGTATCCTCGCGCGCGCGTGGTCTAATCAAAGTCAACGCACACGTTGGCGTATGTTTATGTAGTTTGTTATTTTCCTTATCATTTTTCATAGCTATAGTTTATTCAAGACCTTTATAGTCGTATAAGAACGGCACCTTCAAATCATAATTCCAATGCGTTCCAAAACGTCTTCGAACCTGTTTTATACTCACATTCTAAGTTGAAACAAACTAATAGTGTTCACTGGGCTGCCAGTGGAATTCGTTTTTTCATGAGCAGACTTGCTTAAATCACTTGCGAATAATCGTCTTCTATAGCTAGTCTTGCGCTTAAGATAACCCAGTTTTAACCCAGCAAAATAAGGGTAAGGGTACTTAAATGACCTTAATTTTATAAGACGTTAGTCCTTATATTAAATTCGTCGGAGTAAAAGGATGGGTCATCAAGTTTACCATATCTTTTCATAATCTCAAACCACAAACATTTTTCAATAATAATATCATTTTATTGGTTGTTTTAAGCGATTATGTTACAAGAATCTTGTCTAATGCAGCGTTTGGTTCTTAAATTTCAAGATAGTATCTGATAATCAGTCACTTTCTAGATATTTTATTGTTTAGAGAGGGTGGTGTGTGTGATGTATATGTGTGTGTGAATGTATTGGATTTAAAGAAAACCGATGAAAGTGTTCAAAAATATTTTTCACAATATCTGAAATGAAAGACAACCGAAGGCGCAGCATTTCTACTTCAGCAACATAGCGTGCAACAAGTTGCGTCGTGTGACTTTGGCTCACAACATCGATTGCTCTTGTACGCGCAATGTTGCATCGTGTACGTAGCTTTAGGCAGCATGTACAAATTATCATATCGGATGTTGAAGGTTTTTAAAATCTCTGTATAATCTAAGTTAAATTTCAATAAATTTCAAATGATTTAACCCTATACAATATAAATATAGTATTAAAATGAACCTAAGATAAGTTCATTGACTGAATGTTCCGAAGCAACTGGAAGAATATTGGTACAAGTACTAAAGAGCTATAGCAGTTTTTGACCACAACAAGCGCAAAAGTTATCAACATTGTTAGCCTTTTTACCGCAGTTCGTACAAAAACGACACTTCGAACGTTCTTCGCTCGGTGACTTGAGAGGTTCTGTCGTCGGCGCCGGCTCGGGTTTTCGAGATAAAATGCTTCCCATAGTGAAGTTGTAATCACTGACTGGCGGCAGTTTGGGTTTAAAAAGTGGCGGCGGTGGAGGATAGCGGCAGTTGATTGGTAGAGCTTGTTGGAACGGGTGAGAGAATGATTCTGGTTTACGATAAATAACAGGTGCATGTATACCTGGATGGATGTCTCGATGAACAGAGCTCGAGTAACCAGCTAGAAGAGGCATTGGCATCGGCATAAGAGGCTTACTGTTCTTTTCTTGGTTTGATAAAAGGCATTCAATAGCTTGGACTACATTCCCATTACATCCTTGTAAGACCATTTCCAGCACGCTCTTACAGTGGCCAGGAAATGCTCTTATTAATAACCCAACCGGGTCGGGGTGTAGTTTTCGATTGATTGGCCCGTGGCTGGTAGGACTTTCTGTCTGGCGTACCACCTTCGAGGGCGGTTCCTTGTCGTCCGATTCATCATGGTGGACTTCGCCGTTAAACTTTCTTTTCGGAGATCTTGGTGTTTCTGGTGTTGGGATATTGTTTTCTGGTTTATCTAGTGAATCTTCATCGATATCGTGGTCGGGTTCTGTTTTGATGCGAACCCCTTCAGGGAGGGATATCGTTTCGTACTTGAGTGTTTCTTTGCCAATCTCATCGATTTCTTTGTCCGAGTCAACAGGAGAGCTCTGGTAGGATCGATCTCCGTCTTCTGCAAGGTTGAAAAATGGAAGTTTATTTTACAAAATGCATAGGGTGTTGATGTTTCTCCGGGCTTAAGAAATATGACTGTGATACATAGGTGGAACAAATATCACGTTTGACAAGGCAGGTTTTGGTTTCAAGGCATTATAAGAAAACCTCAAATCTCTTAATGTAGAAGGCCTTTTTTGGCCCCATGCAGTTATTATGCAATGCTGTAACCCAGCCTCTCACTCACTCCTGTTACAATTCTTTACAGCCTGAATAACTATAGAACAAAATCTCTAAATGTAAGACACCTACCATCACTGTCTGCCGGAGTATGTATAGCAGATACCATTTGACTCAACACCATAGATGGCCTCATGAACGACTCCTCTGTGTACGACGACCTCTCATCTTCACCGCCATCCGACGAAAGATCCAGCCCTCGACCTTTCCTTGACGTCTCTGCGTTTTTGCGCTGTTGTCGAAGCAGAGCCACTCGTGCGGCGGTTATTCTTTGCCTCTCGGCGATCAGGAGACATTTAGAGCAGGTACAATCCCGCCATCGGCAGTAGTGCTTGTGGCCTTTAAGCCATGAGAGAGCGCCGTGGTTTCGGCAGCGGGCGCATTTGGGGATTCGGTTGTACAGTGCGGTTCCTGGTAATGGTCCTTGAGGAATCATATCGCTCATCCTGTAGAATGAATCAACATACCAGTTAGCAATAACGATAATCATAACTGAATGATAAGTACGCCATAATAATCGTAAAACGAGAAAAGAAGTGTACGAAGTAGACCATTGACCATTTTTTTTTTGCGGAGAAAATGTTCTCGAATATTTTTACCCCAAAGTCGGATTGTCTGTAAAATTTAAGTAAACATCATATATAAGGTCTTTCAGATACGCTATGGATCTACTAACCGCTGTTAGACTACTAACTCTTTGTTAGACTACTGCTCATCTCAATTGTAGTATACTAACTATATACATTATAAGTATTAAGCTGGTAAGCTAGTCTATTCCTGGGTTTGCGCAAAGTGAAACTAGGCAATTTTGAACATATTTTCATAATCTTTTACCATAATATCAATAGCAAATACGATCGTTTTGTTGAAAAATCCTTTTATATCTTCCGCAAATATAGTTTATATCAACGTATACGACCTTGCACCGTTTTCCTTTCGACTAACCGTTTTCCACTAACTATGACATAACGTAATATTCTCTTAGCGAGGTAACTCGATATTACTCGAAAGAACCTAATTCCACCGCTAATTTATATCACTTTATATCTCTGAAGTTCCATATTTGCTTGACGTTTTGCGCAAAGAGCAAGTTACATAAACTGCTGAATCTTGTACCATCTTTTTCTCAGCGAGGTACTTTTGTGATATTCCATGGTCATTATTCAGTATACTTAATCTTGTGCATCAAACCTATTTGCGCAACTTCTGACACATAAAAGAGCGAGCATGTTCTTTAAAATCTTGGCGGAGAACTTTGAGAGTGAAAATTAAATAGTTACAACAGCACAGTTATATTTTGAAGTTTGTTCAGAACTAAAATTAGTCAAAAATTTCTGGTAAAACATTTCGGGGCTGGATTGTTATTTCCAAATTAAAAATAATAAAATATTAAGATAAACAGAATTACATGGTTGTATAACTTTACCTTTTAAAGGAGAAGTAAGCTTGCTTTGTATACAGTGTTCAAACCTAAAGTGAGCTCACTAGATGGAGCTCTTTTTTTTCTACTCGTGTAAGACAAAGACTTTCACTTAAGTCATTAAGTGATTTAAGTTGGTTAATCAAAAAAACAGTCTTATATACCTTTTTATGTTTTTGTTACAATCAAAAAGGAATATATTGGAAGCAACTTTAATTGTCTAAACAATAGCATGTGAAAAATCACCTGAAGAGTAACACGTGTACGTTAAGATCTCGCCAATGAGATGGTATTTGAAATTTTGAAAAAAAATCGGCTTCACTTGGAAACTAATTGGTGAGTCAAAAACTTTTTGTAATCAAAAAACCACTTACTTGAAGAAGCAGTCTTGTTATCGTTTCTCGTATTATTGCTCAGTGAGTACTAGAAACAGGCAGTATTGGTATAACATTATTTTTCAGTAAACCGAAGTTCATCAATAACTCGAGTCGCTCTTCAGTCCCTTAGTGTTACCTAACTATTTCTCGGAGTCGATCTTTTGCCCTTCCTTTCAGAATCAATAAACTTTCTATTCTAAAAGCAATCTGATATGTATTTAGAATTCATTGTTAGTCATCACTGAACAAACGGAGCATTGAGTGTAATTTCCTAGAAGATATATCTTCGACCAAAGTGAGAATTTTAATTTACTTGGTTTGCTTGTATTATGGTTACTCCGGTTTATTTATTTACACCTTTTTATACAAATAATCTTTAAACAAACAAATGCATTCTAGTTTGATTAGGATGATTACCCTTACACCTGCTCTAAGCTTACACCTTTTTGCGCGCATTTTCGATTTGCTCCGCTAGTGGTCTCCAGCTCATTCCCACAGGAACTCACCTGAGAACAAACTGATTTCATCGTTTTCGTTATGAAAATAGTTTTCGTAGATTTCTGAAACACCTCTAGAGGAAGCACATTGTATACTGAGAGATAAACGTGATTTGGAGCCTGGGAAGCGAACATTCGGTCGAAACTATAGCGAATTGTAGTTATTCTTTGTGTTTAAGTGAGTTCATTAGTCAAATACACAGCAATAGATTCGCTCATTTGTTTAATGTCGCGCTTGGTTTTGTATTCATGCAGAATCGGATTATTAATGAAAAGCGATCCAGAGAACTCTTATGTAACCAGATCATGCGAATCAGATGAACTCAGGTTGAATATTCTGTAAAATGGTCTTAAATTTCACAACGATTTCTCAAGTTTTACTCCGGCAGTACTTTGTTGATGCCTTTTTACACGCTAGATTTTTGGTCCGATTTTTGCGGCGATTTTTTCAGGAAATGTGAAAATTTTGTCCCTGCTTCTATATTTGTAATCCTGGTCCGGAATAAATTTTTACAAGTTAACATAATTGCTCACAGTGCGAGAGGGACCTCTGCCACCCAGGGTATTATCCCATCGACTGTGTAAAGCAAGAAAAGTAGAAGAAAGAAGGCGCTTTTATGAAGGAATGACAAAGTTAAATGTACGGTAAATAACAACGGTTCTTTGAAACAAATCGATGTGTATATGCTGAAGAAGCATGTTTTTTTTTTATTTTGTCAAATGCGTGCCTTTTGAAATGTGAATCATCTTTGATCAATAATCGTAATTAAAGTACTCAGTTGATCACTATAGAGTATTTAACTCAAAAATAACCGTCAAAAAGGATTCAAAAAGCCTGTTTTGTATAAAGTTCTGTCGAAAGGATTAAGATATAATTTTGCAAGAAACAAATATGATAAAAAGCAAATATGGTTTTAGATGTTAGCGATATCATATACAATAAGAAATTTAGCTCGAATCACTACGGGGCAAATTATAGACACTACTATTTTTGAATACCAATGAGTATTCTCTCAAAATTAGAATCAGCTAAGAGTTATGTTTACTTTGCCAAAATTCCTGCATTGCACTAAAACGGTTTTTATATTAGAACTATATGCACCAACGTAGTTCTTCAGTGAGAATCATAGCCTATAATTACAAATAGATTTTAGACCCATTTTACAACGTTCAGAGTACTTAAGTTCATTAATTTCTATTAAATGGACACTACATTGTATGTAGTTCTTACAGAATAGTATATAAGTGGAATGTGGGTAGATTCTGTGCTGATTAATTAATATTCATGCATAGTAGCTTATATAATGTCAAAGCTGTTTAGAAGGAGAATTAGGAAAGTTGAAGCAAGTACCTTTTGCAATGGTTTCATTAGCTTTAATTTTATATTATTTATAAATTATTTTTCAACATGTAATTTTTACATACGACTGATAATCCAATATTATTTGAATGAAATTATTCCGGGAATGCATTAACTGAAATCAAAGCTGGGAGTGAGTGAGATCGAGTGAGATAAGCACTATTACGATCCTGGCCAGCTGCAACCCACAGAATACGAAACGCTTATTAAGTAGAAATCCACTGTAGCTCACGTCAGATAGGAAGTGTATATAGTGACAAACAAACAAACACTACTCGATGCTTTATGAACACAAATAAACATTAGAATCGTATTGTAAGAAAAGAAAAAAATTCGATTTTGAGGAAGAATTTTTCTCAAAATGTTTCGTTTCTTTCTCGATGTATATAGGAACAAGAAAGCAAGTGTATTGCATTAATGATCTTTAAAGTGTTAAAACCAAACCAATGATTTCTTTATTGTTTAAAGATCTCGTGGGAAAGACAACATTAGTTTGTCTGGTTGATCTTAGATTTCAATAGGTTATTCTATATGAATTTCACTAGGATATACGAGGAGACAATCAGCGACATTAGTAAAGAAAAATCTTAAAAGACCAATAGTTCGTAAAAAATCCTGATTTTCCATTACCTGTAGTTGAAACTTGCCGGCGATGATTACATAACTCAGATCGAGAAATTTTTTTGTCAACGAAAAAAATTCATTCAATAAGTGTGCTGAATTTATTTTTCCATAAATAGAAATATTCACCATTACTAATTTTAATGAATTCTTAAAGTCTATATTCGACATTAACGTCTATAGGTAGGAAAGATGTTAAATTCAAGTCGTATTTTTGAAGACGAAGTATTTTCAATGTAATTTGTAAAAATCTTTGGGAAATAACTGAATTTTTGGGGCTTGGTTACTACCATATGTCTTGTGGCCTTGAGAAAATCATAGCTGAGATTTTTACTTACTAAGAAAGAGACGGGAAGAATGCGCAGTTCTGGTAGTTGAGTGAACTTCCAGTTTCAATCAAATAAATACGTAAAAAAATCGAAAAAATACCCTTTTTTTTCTTTTACTTAAATTTCGATTTTCTGACGCACTGATTGATTTTGCACTCGTGGATTTCATGAATTCGACATGTATATTCTTTCAAAGAGCATTAAAAAACAGTTGTATGCAGAACAGTCAAAAATAATTGGACTTCTCAATATCCAAGAGAAACCTGCCGGGCTTCATGGCGTCAGTCGACCTTGGACTCACTTCAAGTTTACATTATTACTTTTGCGTTATCTTGATCTTTGTTTATCCTCCCTCAATATGGTTGATCGTCACACTCCGGAAGCAGGACAAAACCTGAAATCAAACGCCCTCCACTGACCTACCAAGAGATGTTGGTGCGGCACAGGAAGCCCGGAACGGTAAAATCGTTGAAGAGATCAGTGGGATGTTTTTTCCGTTCTTTCGTATAAATATGAGCATTCTATGTTGGTATGAGCTTTTTCAATCCAAATATAAACTGCGGTAGAATCGTAATGGTTGTTTTAATGTCTAGACGGATTTGATCTGATCTGATTTGAAGGGTCATTTGATCGGGTTCTATCACCGAGTCGTGCCGTTTACGTAGAAACTCTCGTACGGTGGCCGAGAAGGGTCATCCAAAGTCAAAAGGCAAAACTGCCT
>OCZR010500374.1:0-10834 GCA_900234385.1 Anemonia viridis | reverse complement strand
CATCGTTACAATAAAGTACGAAAAACACTTCTTTGTGGCTTCATGGATGATTTAAGTGTTTACCCAGAACGTTGGAGTTTCTATTTTCATCTCCTGTGAAATTTTTATTGGATTTTTGGAGATTTAAAAATAAACAAATCACGGTGCATCACGGTAAGTGGCAATGGGTCTTTAAGTTCAGTGATCTTCATGCGATTTTGTTAATTTCAATAGAATATGCCTTATTAGTGACGAATTTTTAGATTCAATCCCTGGGTAAAATTAAGCAATCATTTTCCAGGGTAAATTTAAGCAAATCCAAGCTGTGAGGTAAAATCCCATGTGGCGATCCCATTTCCGCTTCCATTTCCCATCCCATTCAAATTCCACTAAATATAAACATACAATGCAATACCTTAGACTGAGAACTCTTAGAGAACAGCGTGATAAGCGTAGGTGGATCTCCCCTGGATGGACGGGGTAGAGGAAGTATTGTTCACTAAAATAAACTCCAAAGTTAGAAAAATTTCAAAGACATGACATAATTCATTTTTCAAAGTATCTTTAATTAATTAGTAAAACTTGGACCATGTGGTCCATTTGATATGCTGATCTTACTAAGCATATCGAACTACATTAAGAATTTATCAAACTTAAGAATTTATTTCTTTCAAGTGGTATAATAGTTCGAAAATCTCAACCACAGAACGTAGAGTAATACGACTAAGATTTGAGACCTGTGTAATTTTTTTCCCAAAAATTTGAAAACTTCTAAGCTTTGAATTATTTTGGTTAATGAAGTTTTGGTTATAGACCTATGTTATTGGCGATGTTTCTCCCTACTGTGGCTGCAATCTGTCGTCTACTGTGAGCTTTCACGTCACATTGTATTCATAACATTGAATTTTATTTATTTAATTTATCATTATTTTTTTTTAGAAGTTTCAAAAAAAATTCGGTTAACTTTTCATTTGTGTCTTTCCCGCAAATAAAGATGTGTACATGTCTTAGAAGTTCATAACACCTGAGTGATTTTAGACCGGTTCTCTAGTTTCTGCAATACCCTTCGACTTGTGCGTGAATGAAACTCGTTTTATGGCTACTATACCACGTTTCGCGGTAACCATGACTCCAATATCATGTAGAATTAATTATTATAAAGTTAAACACTGAGGAGAAGCCATTTTCTGTGTAGGATGCCCGAATCAATATATATATATTTAGGTAGAAATATGAAATGACTAAAATCTTTACAAATTGACACACTCATTGATCGAATTCACTATTGTTTTTGGTGTTAAAGTCTTTTATCATAGGACAACCTTGGCAATGACTGTAGGTCTGTCTACAGTCATGGAAGTTCGTTAAAACTAAGCGGACACCTGATTGATGTTATTTTTAGACCGGTTTTCAAGGTTCTGCACGACTCCAACTTTGGCTATGTAAAGTACTAAAAATTCCTTAACTTATAATTTTCATAAAAAGTCGATGAACACCAACTGCAAAGCGATACATGGAATAAAAAAAAACGTATCGCCATTTGCAGTGGTCTGCTCGCAGAAACATCTCTATAAAAAGCGTCCCAAAACTTCAAAATTTATGCGAAATCATTGAGCTATCTAACTTCTCAGTGGGTGAGCATTGAAAGCTCTCAGTGAGTCCCGTCCATTGATTACTAAATAAATGCATAAAAACGTTTCATGTGACGAATAGTTGAGACACTTTGTCACTGTAGCTGTTTTGGTGATTGTGGGCCGGCTTAGAGCGAAAAGACGACGACGCAGTTTGTTCCAAAATCGAATATCATTAGAATGTTTTTGTTTTGGTGTCGTATGCACTTGGTTGTCATTGCGATCATTTGGAGTTCATTGCGTTGCCTAAGTGGGGAGGGGTAAGTAAGAAACTCGACATTTCGTTACCGTGGGAATTGCACTCATAGAATCAGTTGGATGTAGCCGTGTGAGCGAGCAAATTTGTTCATTCACTATAAAAGGAGTATAGCATTTACAAATTATTTTATTTTGTTTTGTTTTATTACATATTCTTTTAATATCAGAGTGTATTTCGCAGATTTTATCTACACAATTTTCCGAGCTCACGATGTTCTCCTAATTAAGCGCACCTTAGGAAGACGAATTCTACAGGTGAACCATCGGATTTGATGACTCGAGCCAGCCATTGTATTCAGAAAAAAAACTGGGTTAAATTGACATTCCAGTGCATTGTGGGACTGTTTAGGGGATGAAGTAGACATGTCTACTAAAACAGTCCCGACAATTCACTGTAATGACACCTCGACCCAGTCTCCCTTAACCTGGTCTAATAGATATCAAATACCCTGGCTCTTTGATCAATAACTTCTATCTATCAGTCTATCTATCTATAGTATCTATATATCTATATCCACAGGTAGCCTGAGTGAACGCCCATTAGGCGTCTAGTTAGTCCAGACGGTTTGTCCCAGGGTGTTCACTCTGTGAGGCCCTGACTTTGATCAGCTCGATGTTGTCCCAGAATTCAATCTCTTGTACATTATTGTATTTATAGTTGAAATACCGTTCTTGATAGAAAATGGAAAATGTTTTAACGCGTAGCAAGATCAACATTTAAAGTATGGAAATAGCAAAGGAAATTAACGTAGTTGGTTAGAAATCCCTTGCGAATCAGCTAGTTCTATACTAAGCATTCCTCTATAGAAAAAACTATAGAAAATAAATCTATAATAATAGTCTGTACAACTACTCAAAAAAGAAAGAAAGAAAAAAAAATATAATGGAATAGCTAATCGCTAAAAATTAAAAATTCTATTTTTTCAGTCGGCTCTTCAGTTCCAGGGTCTAAAAAATTTCCCCGTTGCGATCTTGACAATGAAACTCTAAATAATTCAAAAGCAGTGTCCAAGAGAGTGCGTATTAAAAAGAAAGCCGAGATGTTATACCTTTATTGTTATTCTTTGCCCGTACATAAACTTTGGCGGTTTTTATCACTCGCGTATTCGAGGAAAAATTTGTACTTCTTATACATAGGTAAGTAAGAGTAAAGAGAAGCCATTCAGTTAAAGGCTCCTGGAATAACTGACTCTGACATATTATAAAGAAAAGGCTGACGGTTTTCATATACACTTGAATCCCTCTGCAATTTCTGTTTTAAAATATAGTTTAAAATCCAAGATGTTCTCTAGGATTTAAGTTAAATGAATGTAGTTTTTGGATCCAAAGTTAGAGATGCACAATTAAGTGAAAACTTGCCAGTTATTTAATGGTACATAGCAAGCTCAGTAAGAAAGAGGAAAACGTGACTGGATGCGAAACAGTATCTCGAACATGAAACACTAACGGTTTCTGACCGAATTGCTGACTTATTATTGAAAAGTTTCAGTGAATTAAGAATTTTAAAAATTGAAAATTTGGATTTTTAGAACTATGAATTGCCAGTATGAGTAAAAATTCTTACAAAGTTGGGAAAGAAATTTTGCGTTTTGAAATAATCCCTTTAAAAAATTAGCTATTATGCGAGATGTTCTTAATTAATTGCTTTCGAACTTTACTTTCTGGAGGTAATTTGATGAAAATTATTTCTGACGAAGAGAAGGAGTATGTGACATCAGACCTCATGTTAATGTAAAGGAATTCATAGATTATAATACTTGTCTCCAAATTTAAGTCTTCTATAATTTTTCCAGTAAATAGTTTAACAATTTTACACAAGAAACCAGCTCACAATTTTCAAATTTGTTTTGCATGTTGCCATAGCAACCTTTTTGCTTTGTCTCCGAGGGCGGTCGTCAATTATATTGCAGCATTCTGATTGGTTAATCCACAGCCGTTCACAAGGAAAGCTTGTAATTATATAATTCGTCCGGAAGTGCGTTTGAAATCCTTTGGGAGACTGTAAGATGACGTCACAGATTGTCATTTCGCGCGCGTATTTACGTAAAATTGATTTTTGAGTCCTTTCGCCTGTCATCTTTTGGGACGATCTTTTGTTTTCGCTTGTGTGCTGTTTTACATACAGAATTGGGCTTTGACGCGTGCATACCTTGCAAATCAGCCCATCTTGACCAAACCTTCTTTCTCGGATACGTTCTCTGAGTCAATATATACTTTATTTACAGCTTACCTTGCGAAATCTGTGTGAAAGTATTCAGTTGTGACCCTCGAACGCCACTATAGGGATTTAGGACGATCCCTTGTCGTAAGGGTACACAGAGCAGACGGATTTGCCAAAATATGCCCAGCACACGAAACCGTGGAAGAAACAGTGAGCTTCTCTCGGCGAAACTCATCGAAGTTGGTCTAATAAGAAGGCGAGACTACAGCGACGTAAGTGGATGTCGTAGCACGAAGAACAAGATAAAGAAATCTAGTCCCTGTAAGAAAATAAAGCAGGAAAATGAAGACGAAAATCTCAGAGGTAAGAAAGTCCAGCAAAGTCATTTGAAAGTCATTTCAAAGATTTTGACTTGAGTTTTAGATGTTTATTCATCTGTTAATGGTGACCGCTAGTTAAAACCACATTTCGTCACTCCATATTCATAATGAACCATTGCAGGAACCATCGTTTGCTGGAGAGTTTGTGGTTATAAACTTATGTAATTCATATTCAATGTGTGTGGCCCCATTTTCCAGTACGCTAACTTCGATGACAGGACCTAAAATTCAATCCACATTATCGTTCAAATGCAAGCTACTTGAATTCCAATTATCTGGGTGGAATAACAAAAACACATACTGCATGTAGAACTAAAACCAAATTTTTTTTTCGCTTGAAACGACGATGTTGTGTGATAGTTTGAATCCTTGGAGATTATCAGGTTCATTGATTTATTAATAGGTACTTTGTCTTTTAGTCGAAATTAAAAAATAATTACTCCCAAGAGTAATAAACTTTTGAACTACGCATTATTATTAAAAGTCCTGTACAGACGCTCTAATATTTTTTTCTGTCAAATGAAATACTATTCCCTTCGTTTTAGAGCTTTTTAAAGTTTTTCAAGAGTTTCCTTTTCGGATGAACTAGACGTTGATGAAGTGTGGAAGTTTCTCAGTAGTTTGATAAATGGCATCTGTAATTTGTGTAACTTTATAGTTGGTAGCGATCGATTGACCTGCTGCATTGTTGTTTCTCTTTCCGCTTCGTTACAAATGGGCCATTGAATGCGCTGATTGCTATCAGTAAGTGTGCCGGTGGTCAGCGCTATCATTACGTACCCTGCGTCACTACCCGTGCGCGCGTATTATACCTACATCTCTATACCTACATCTCTCTACCTCACAAAGTCAGTGTAAACTCAAGATGCGGAATCATAAGTCACGGCGCAGTCCTAGAAAGAGAAACCTCAGTAAGTAAACTACCACGCGCAGAATCTTTCAAAACGTTTCCACAAGGAAAGAACATTAGATCACTGAGGTGTTGACACGTTACTTCGCGATAAACGTTCGTATTATTATTTTCTCCCGCAGTTGCTGAAAGAGACATGAAAGAAGCGAAGACAAGGGTTCTTCCCGTTAATGGAGTTCTCTCAAAATCCAAGAAAGAACAGCTCTCTCTCACCCTTGAATGGTATGTAGTGTAATATTTTTTTCCTTATCCCTGATGCATTCACTGCTCAAAGTAAATACAGAGGTCAAAAAAGCTTCGTAATTAAGGTTATTATTGGAGCACTCGCCGTTTTTTTCTCCGTGCCGTGTTTTTATGGTTTTGTTCTGGAAGCTTTTATTGCAATTTGTCGTTCTGTTGTTCAAAACAAAGAGATAATTTACAAGTGCTTAGACTCGGTAACTTCAGTTCTTCTCTGAGAACTGCATAACTTTGCATATATATCAAGATGCCTTATCTTCACAATCTTTATTGACAAACTCGCTGTGTAGATGGTGCTGTCGAAAAAAACATTCTATGTACTTCTCATGTACGAAACTGAAAATCTGTTACAAAAAATCTAAGATTTTAGATGTCTTGTGAGTTTCATTCGATTCCATGAATGCGTTAGGTTTGGTACTTTAATGGACGAGAATTTCGTAAGTGTATAAGCATTTTGCGTTATGAACGTTTGATTTTGCTTTGAGTAAAGATCCCTTCTTCTTACATCTATCGCAGAGGGCAAACTTTATTATTATAGTTCAAGGATCTAATCGGCTTATGCCATCGATCCGTCCCAGGGGCAAGAAGCTGTTTTGAGGTCATTGCGAGAGACTTATTCAGTACAAATTGATGCCTGTTCAAGAGTTTTAATTGAGGATTTTGTTGCGGAAATAGCGCGGGGAAAAAGACTCAGAGTCCTAATATGAGTTTATTTAAACATCTTCAAATACAAAGGGTATCTTTTCTGCGGTTTTTCTTTGCTTCACACTTCGTGCCTGCTCATTAAGTAGCTCCCCTAAATGATGAGGTGCCACCGAAAAGTAAGGGAGCTCAACCCGATCTTCCAGTGTTACTATTTCGGTCGACTTCGCAAACGTTGTGTTGTTTGTGTCAACCCATGTCAACGAACCCAGCTCTAAAATAAATGAATTTTCTTAAGCTTGGACAAGTAGACACTCGGTAAACAAAGATTCCAAAGCTTATTCGACGAACCAATGACGTACAGTTTGAATAATGCATATCATAGTTGACCCAAAAACAGGTTTCAAGACGTAAAACTCGAGAATGGTATTTTAAAAACGTTTCATAAGTGATTGTTACTTTTCCTGACGGACTATTTGACGTCAAGAAAAATGAATCGTTTTTGAATTCCAAGGTCCAATTTGTGAAGTCACCTCGAGTGTGTTTTGCAAGCCACTCTTTTGGGCTTGATGAAGTGTACTTTGTAACATGGAGGCGTTTCCGGTGGAGAAGAAAAGCCTTGTCTTTCATGGCTGTCTTTCAAAGATACCTGTAAACTATTTGTAAAGAGTGACTGAACGTGAGGAGTTTTGTTTGCTTTTTAAACACGCACATTTGTAAGTGGAAAATGGAATGAATCTAGATGCGAGAACGAGTGACAAAATGGCAACGTTACCGACGTTTCTTCGTTAAAAAACTATCGCAAATCTTAGGAAAAGCAGATTCTTTTTTGCAAGCTCTTTTGATCAACTAGACGACCATTACATACATAACTTTGACTGGATTATTTCTTTTTAGAGAGTACCATTTTTTTGCTCAGGCTTGATACTAAAATAAAATCGTCTGTGAAACCTTCTCTCTACCAAAATCTTCTACTTCTGTTTCATCAGTTTAACGAAAACTCATGGGTGTCAACCACGGGGACTCTTTAATTATTCTATAAGTCCTTCAAAATCAAATCATTTACTAAAACGTCGAGTTTTACTCGATTGAAATCGTTTAGACAGACCCGTTTCTCTGGGCTTTGGTTTCATTAGTAGTTCTTACACAGTGCTGTTAATTTTAACTCATCTAATTAACATTAATACATTACGGTAAATGCGTTTATAAAGAGTGCGCAACAAGTTGTGCTCGAATAGGATTACGCAGAAAAGCCGTTACTACTTCAACAACTTTTGCACATCCTCGGTAAAATCCGCTTACTGCGCGCTCAACCGCGCAACGATTTATTTCCCATAAACACATTAAACTGTCGATAAAACTTCACAGGATCTTCTTTTCGACCTCTTGCATGCACCTGAACGTTTCTTGTTTGATATTGGAAAACCAAGTTGATCCCTTTATTTGTTGTTCTTGTTTAGTCAAGGAAGTGTCACTATTTCTTGTGATTGTTTCTGCTCTTTTGTTCAAGTTTTCGAGGCTTTAGTTTCGCGTCTTTTTATAGTCGCTATTTAAAAGACGTTTTAGCTTAAATTACTCTACACTTCTTTATTTGCTGAATAGATTCGCTGGGTCATTAGTGAATTAGTGCGCTATTTTGAGTGCGCATCTTGATAAACAGATCATCTCCGTGATGCAAAGTTTTTGACTCTTTATTAAGACCGTTCTATAACGTGATGCAGGTTTTATTGGTTGCGCGGTGCGCTGCGGTTAGTTTGAGGTGGTGCTGTTTAAATTGTAAATCAAGATGGCATATAGCAGTAGTACACCTCGCTATGGGGCTCTCGGATTCGATTATTTAACTCAACATTTCATGTGAGCATGCAGACTTGATTTGAGGGGTTTTCTTATAAGTCCTCCGGTTTCATTCCCTCCACAAATCTTAAAAAGCAAAATTTCAATCAGTTCAATCTGTGCGATAGCCGCGCCCTGATGTCGATCGGCCCTGAGGTTGTTTCAGTATTTGATAAAATTTGAAGATTTGAAGGTTTTGACTGTACAGTTTGAAACGGCTCGTTGCTCCAAATTTTCCAAGTGTTGTGTAGTTCCGGCCTATGAACCTTCAACAGGCAGTTCAACTAAAAGCCGACCAAACCGACCTCCGTAATGCGAACTCTTCTTAAAATCTCGACCAGCATTTGTATCTTGGTCTAAAGTATTGAATTTCAGTAATTGGTTTTTCAGATGATGGCAAACAAATCAGATTGCATATTTTTTTTCTCACTTGTTAAAACAGTCAGTAGCTAAAAAATCTGTGGCCTTGATTCCGTGCACACGCTTTCCTGGTAAAGAAAGAAATAATACTCAGAGAAAACATAATGGTAATGGGCCGCATCTCACCACTTTGGTCGTGGGTTCGATCCTATAAAACCCGCCGCCCGTTTTAGTAGAGTTGTTCGTTGGTTCTCTTCTGTGTTTTGAGGGGTTTGCCCAGTTTCTTCCGTTTTTCTCCCTCGGTGAAAATCAACTTTTGAATGCCAATTCGATGGATAATCTAGTTTGTGTAAGTGTAACTCAGACAAGGGTTTTTCTTTGTTGGAGTCTTGGAAGCCTTAATAAGTCTATTTTGCCCCCTAGCGCGGCTTCTGTAATGTCGAGCTCAAAGTAAGAAATTCTTTGTTTTTTGAAGTGGGTTCGATTTTCAAGGAAGTGAGATACAAACTGAACACATCCGATCATTAGCTGACCAGAGGAAGTGCTATAGTTCAGGGTTTATCCGTGACGTGCTTGCGGTCAGCATCGAGGGGTTACTGCGGGATGTCCGAGGTTTTTCGACGTGTGTATTCTATATTTTTTTTGATAATAATTTTTAGGCGAGGTATTTTTCCGTGTTACCACAGTGCATACCTCCAACAATAGAACCCTCCCTACCCTCTCCACTGCGCTGACCCTGAACATGCCTTTCATGCTTTTTCAGAAAACCTTTTTTACTGCCATTCTTTAAGCATCATCAAACATGAAACGAGATCCCCCCGAATTAAGTCCCTTCCGTTTGCTTTCATGTTCAGGTTCCCTAACGATATCAGCTATAACTTGTCTAGTGGGCTTTTTTCACGCGACGGCCATATTGGCTGCCTCGCTTTGAGACGTTTCAGAACGTTCCAAACGTTCCAAACAAAGGCTTTTGTTCTCATGGGAATAAACATGGCTGCTGTGTCATAAAAGCCCATGAATGTCACGCAGTCTGAAACTACATTCGAAGCTCTCGTAAGTGTCCACCTAAATCAAATAAGTGGTCGTCAATAGAGGTGCTCGCTAACGGGAATGGGCTCTCATAAACGGCAATGCAACGAATTTCAGAATTATGGTCGTAACTAGAGCTGGTCGGTCGGTTATGAGAGTGGTCACAGGGAGAGATTTTGAAGGACAAAAACTGAACAAATGAGATCATTACTTTCAAGCGGGATTTTTATCATGTAAATGGTTTATAAATTATTACTTATTGTCCCTATATATTTCCCTTGATTTTCCTTGATACTCAAAATTCCGGATGCAACGCAAGCTAGGATGCTCTTGACTGTCCCGACCTCCCATCCTCCCCCACCTATCTGTGTCCTTCTGTCCTGCCGTACCCTTCGCGCGAAGCTCACTAAGTCCATTTTGTCATTTGTCAAGAAGAATCTTGACAAAATCTCAACTGAAATACCGGATTACTGAACACAAATATCATTTAAGCCCCAAATAATCGTACAAAGCCCCAAACGAGTTTGTTTCTTATATTCGTCCTTCATACTGTCGAAATCTTCAAATCCTGGCTCAAGTATAATCCCTGCATGTCTTCATCAATACTTGCCATTGTGGTTCACCTTTAGGGTTCGATCAATAGTTGGTCTGCAAAATCACGCACATCAACACGACCCCGGATTCATTTGTTTCACGAATTCTAGACCAATGTCTTTTTCATTTTTCATTTCGCGGCAGCCCTTGAAAATATATTCGCGAACGTAACATCAAGCCTAGCATAAGCAAATGTTATATATTCAAACGTTAAAATATTTTACTCAAAATCTACTCAAATGACATTGAATTTTGTGAATTTGGAAGAGTACAGTTCATAGCTTGGCCCGTCCGCGCGGTACGATAATGAGTGAACGACTGATTTTATTTAAATAAAATAAAATAAGATTAATTGTCATTTGATTCTTTAGCTCTTTCATTTTTAAATTTTTTGGTCGTATTGTATTCAATAGATCTCTTATTAGTACTCTTACATTTTAGTGGATTACGAGATATTATCCCTGTTCACTGACACGCTATACACCAAATGTCACGAGTATTTTAGAATTTCATCTTGAGTTACTTTTGTTAGTTTAGCTCGTTTATTAGTCCCCTTCACAGTTCCCTGCGCCATTTTGAAAGGTAGCCGTGCCTTTGTATTGAAGCAAGATGAACGTTGAGCTTGCAATGATAGAGACCTTTTTTAACACCTTGGACAATTATTTACATGTCTTTGTCATTGCAAGTTTAACGTTCGTCTCGCTTCGATGCAAAGGCAAGGCTACCTTTCAAGATAGCGCAATAAACTGTGAAGGGTACTATTGTATAAGCCCTTTTACGGTTTAAGAATCGTCTTCAGTGCGCATGCAATTTTATC
>OCZR010500223.1:0-27275 GCA_900234385.1 Anemonia viridis | reverse complement strand
GACGGATGGATGGAATGGGATGGGATTGACGGATGGATGGGATGGGATGGGATGGGATTGACGGATGGGATGGGATGAGATGGGATGGGATTGACGGATGGATAGGATGGGATGGGATGGACGGATGGATGGATATAATATGCGCGATACGAAGACATAATACTCAAAGGAAGTGCTTTGCTCACGTTAGCACGAAGTGCGCACGTCATATACTAGAGCAGTTTTCGTATGACTGTGAAAACGGCACGGTCACAGCACGGCAGTGTTACGACAAATTTCGAATGTTTTTATAGAAATCACGGCAGTGACACTGATACGGCACGGCGCGGTACGTTGCACACTCATACGAAATCTGCTCTAACGAATACTTACTTTCAAACACTGGCATCTAGTGTCCCCTTAAACACTTGGCGCGCATCACTTCAATTAGTTAGCACAGCATAATATTTTAAAACATGCCGCAAACAGAACTGGTTCATGTGAATTATAAATACAGTGATGAAATGTTCTTGTAATATCGGGCCGACGTCCAAGTTTGTATATTTAGATCAAAAAACGTTATTTTTTTCCGGATTAGGGGAAAACCTGGAATCTAATCGGTTGACTTCTTTCGACACTTTGTAGAGCTTTATTTCTATATTTGGAACGAATGCATGCGTCAAAAGTTCAGGCCTATTTAAAACTACGAATGTGATTGGTCAATACTGATTGCCTGTCAAAAGGTCCAACGTGGTCAGAATATACGTCATAGTTTCAAGCTTTTTCAAACAAGTGACTTGATTGGTCGAAACGTACTTGACCTTCCTGTAATGCAATCCGCTATCATTACTTACTGAAAGACCTTTTGTTGAATGAGTCACGGTCTCAAGTTACTATTCATAGACGCCCATGACAGGCGCATGACCGGGTCACGTGATATAAACACCACGTGACCTCGGGTGTTGTCATGGCCCGCTGTTGACTTCTAGACCATAATAGTCATAGCAGATATCCTGAATGTACAAATATGGCAGGTCAGGACTCAGGAATGATCGGAATGTTTAGGGTGTGTTGGGGATTTGACGCATGAGCAAACATGTCAATTACCGCTGGACATGATGTTTGGGCGCGGTGACTGTGAGGAATGTGTGTCCCAAAACAACAAACTAGACTTTGAAGAGTTTAATAATTTAATTAACAATTAAATATCTTGAAAAATTCATCTTATTTTCTTCCTGTTTTGTGGTTTTTATGGTGGAGAGATAACAGCGGAAACAGGCTGACTTTGTGTGAGGTGTATAACAGTTCACGTAACGAAGCAGACAGGACAGATATTGATGTTGGCTTGGCTTTATCTGTTCTCTTAATTATACGATAATTATTACAAACCTCAGAAATAAAACAAATGCCCAACCTTCAGACAATCAGAGGCAGTTTTCTCTGCATAAAACTCATAGAAATGACCAACAAGAACCGTTTATCCTTGTATTCATTTTGTGTTATGTCAAAACAACGTCTAAAACAATCTCAACAAACCAGTAAGAGTGCTATCGTGGTCTACATCAATGGTTATCTGGTATAACCACGTACTTCCTTTGCTATACTTCCCTTGATTATACCTACCTGTAGCTTTCAAGTACATCGAAACTGAATCGAACAAACGTGCCTCTGCGACGAACCTTGGGCTATCCTATCGTTACAACCCAGTCTCGAAACTCTGATACTCCAGCTTAATCGCTACTGTATCATATATTTATAGTTTATTCAAATTGAGTGAACATTAGACTAGATATAACTGATAGTTTTGTCAGGTATTAGTATAATCTTTGTTCACCGTTCTCTTGTTCATGGTGTCCGATATTGTTCACAAGTCTACACTAGATCATCTTCCTTTCAAGATTGGCCTTCAGCACACCCAGACATGAAGTGATAGTTGTTGCAAGATCACTGCTTCAACTGTAATCCATCATATCTAAATTAATTTGTGGGATAATTTGTCATATTTAACTTATTTTGTGGGATTATTTGTCATATTTAACCCTTTTTGTGGGATTATTTGTCATATTTAAACCACTCTTATAAAATTGTCATGATCACTTCACTTTGTGGTTCTAGCTTCTTGTCAAACTAACTCAATTTGTATTTTATTTATTCTATACTAAAACCACTTTGTGGAATTTTGGTTAACTGGAATTATTTGTTGTACTAAAGTCCTTCAATGGATTGAAGTACCAAGGTCTGTCTTTGTATCTTTTGTTCTGTTGGACCACACAGTTCAGTACTGCCTAGAATAAACACAATGTATCATGCATTGAATGTATTGAAAGAGGAAGCTTCCAAAGAAGAATATAATATCGTATTTGTATTCAACACTCACTCAGATTTATTTGTTATAATACCAAAAGCTGCGCATAGTCCTCATTAAAACATATACAAGAAAACTTGTATAAAGAATGAAAAAGTGAAGAATTTTGCACAGGACTTATTCTGAATTTTTTATTGGTTTACTTCTAGGAATCAACTAATATGATTGAGCCCAAATCTTCTTCATTTGCTGATCTTAGGATCATCAATATACAATGTCTTGGTTGCTATATATATAATTTTAATACATCATAAATACAATCCTATATTTTGCATTGAACATATTGTCTTGGTGAAATAACCATCAGTAATTGTCAGTGTTTTAGGGTACTGGATACTAAGACTTGTTCACTATTTTGCAAGCAGTATAGTCATGCATGCGTCTCTTTGTTATAATCATCCGTCATAATATGGCCGAGGTTTTTTTCTTAAATTGAATCAGCATAGAACATTTACTCTTTCGAATTCAGAATTTAAGACTTAGCTTTAGGCTTTGCCTTTGAATGAGTGTCGTAAGTTTTTCGATATTCCATGGTGTTTTGCAGAAAACTTAGTGCTTTGTACTTTGTTACATTGTCAAGTGAACCTCAACTCAGGAAGGACTCCTACTGAACTCGGAGCAAAACGTCTGAGACTAATTTCCTCTAGATTACAATGCTATGTCATTGGGCTGTTTTTGCTTTCTTTATTTGATTTCTGAAGTTTTGTTTAAGTCTTATAGTTCTATTCTGCAGAGAGACAGGCTCACTTCACCTGCTGTTAACTTTCTATAAAACACACCATAGTTAATAGAGAATGCTGCCGGCAAGACTAATGCCATATTTGGATCTCTTATTCTGCTTTAAACTTGTTCTTCTTTATTAGATTCGTTATGTGAGCTCCTTAGCTTTGTCCCTTCCTGCAGCCGAAATTCAGACTTCACATGCTCAATTGTTACTGTTGTAATTTCAAAGCACCAAGAACATGCGGAAATGCTTCCTAGGTCTGACGGCCAGTCTCGTTCTATTTTTATGTTCTTTATTTGATAAAGTTTTGTTCAGGGACTCTATTCTCACCTGCAGCGAGCCAGACTTCACATGCTGCTATTTACAACATAATTTGTACTGAAAAACGCACTCATGGTTCCAGTCCATTAGGACTTCTTCTCCATTATTCTGTGAAATTTGCCTATTATATCTCATTTTAGTAAGTCACTTTGTAACAGTAAAGTGAGGTTTATTTTCTGAGTACTTTTACAAGATGCAGAAAAGAACATTCTTGTACTGTTCTTGTAGCTTTGGAACTTTCTTAAACCTCCTGAAGTATTTCAGTTTATTGATCTTTACGGCATGATTGATTCAAACTGATCGAACTGTTGTTGTTCCAGTGTTGAAGTGCATGACATCCCCCTTATATGCGGCATTATTCTTTACTGACAATTTATCAAACGTCTTTCAGTCAGTGACAACTGTTGAATGTAAGATACTTTGCATTGCTTTGCCACACACAAAAAAAACATATTGTACTGCTGTTGTCAGAAGTTGCTTAATACCTCCTAGAGATAACCTGTTTACAAGAATATTATCAGTCTATTTGGGATGAATTTGTTTCATAACGTTTTCTTAAGTCTGAAAGACACTGTTCGATTCGTAGTGATGTCCCTGAATTCAACCTCTCAGAAATTCGAGAAAGTGGAAACAAAAAAACTCTAAATAAAAACTAATCTATCATAGTTAAAACTTGGTTTAAAACTTTAACTGGTTTGGAAGAAATAAAGAATAAAGTGTGTCTTCGTCGGGAGGTGTACGAAACAACACATCATTGTAGCTATCAAGTGGCGCCGAGTGTGAGCCATTCTATAGTAGTGGATGCCATTGACTACTGACTCTTTATCTCTTTCACATATATCTTGAATTCTTAATGTTCTAATTTCTAACCTTGGTCTTTAGTTTAGTATTATATGGTTTCTTTATCTTGCTAAAGGAAAAGCTAGAACTGACTGATATTTAGCGAGTTGTATTCGATATTTTTCAACTTGCAGATTTTAGTGGTTAAAGAAACAGCCCCTAAAACACGAGTTTACACCATGAGTTCCTTCAGTGCTTTACTGCCTACCTTATATGTCCGTTCAAGCTAGCGATCTTGTGAGCGCCACATGGACATCCGATCTACACAGTCACTCAGTACTATCTGTTGCCAGTATCCCACATTGATTTATCAAACCAAACTTGTTCAAACTCGTGTTATATTAAATATGTGAACGTCTGTTGCCTGATTCAAGTCGAAAGCATTTCCCTTCTACGCCATAAAATGCTCTCGTCGTTAAAGTGTCATGGATATTTTGATCTATAACAAAGACATTTGAACAAAAACCGGCCAATATAACCAGACAAATCTGAGTGAATTTTAAGAAACTTTCATTGTTTTTGAACAAAAACGTCTTTATAGATTTGTGACGGCTTTTCCGTTCTGCTTTGTAACGTCACATCCCGTCCTCCGTTTAACCATTACTAACCGGCATATTTAACACCGTGAAAACAGACAACTTAAAAACCATCAAGACTATCTAACTGTTCTTCCCACTCACGCTTTTCTACAAAACTAGGTTTAAGTTCGGTAAATATGGTTTCCAACTGAACTGGTTTTCCTTTCGGTTCAACTTTGGAAAGCATCGCTGATGAAAGTATTGCTGGTTTTCTTGAAAGTGTTGAGGCAATTTGTCTAAATTCCCTTTCCATTGCACAGGAAACTGTGGTTTTGATATCTATTTTGCCGAAGGCGACAATCATATGCTTTGAGCTCGCTTCTCAGTCCGGTATCTTGAGAGAGAACTCAGATTTATGATAACGAAATTGCCAGAATATCGCCTGAATCGCCTGGGAGACTTGAAAACTGGTTACAACTCGTGAGGCAAAGTTTCACGGGATAGGAAAGGTATCACTGCATCAGTTTTTGCCAGTATCTCATGCAGTATCTCTTTTGGTCTACTAATTGAAAACATTACCAAAGGATACACTCTAGTTTTCTTTTGCTCACAGATTGTTTTGGCGGGATCGGAGAACTTACCGGCATCAGTCACGAAAGCGAAAATTTCGAAAACGTTCACCACATGTTCTCTGTCAGTTTGTGTGCTGTTCAATGATGTGCTCTCTACTTCTCGCATCTATTCAGCGAGTTTCCTTATCCTTTGGTTATATTTCGTTGACTTACGAGTGAAATGTGACTTCCTAATCGCGCAGTGTTAGCTTTTCATGGTGAAATCACTATAGACACAGCGCGGGGGATGTTTGTTCGCGATCGGCTTGGCATACACCCAGAACTCGAAGATTGTTTTTTACTGAGTATAAATAAGCTTACAGCAAGCTTGCCGCCATTTTCCCCCCGATTTCCGGACTATTGTCACTATTTGTCAACGAAATGACGGTTGTTTTGTGTAGTTTTAAGATACCTTGAGTACAAAAAAGCCGAATAGTACAAAAAACCGTGTGCAAAAGTGTCTGCTCACGCAGTTGATGAACTCGTCTTCCTCTAGGGGTCTCGGTACTACGTGCCGATGAATACTATTTCGGGTGATATTTTTTCCCGTTGCAGACCAACAGATAATTTGTATCGTTATTTTTACACGTTTTAAAGAAATTCGAAATGTATGAGAAAATTCATACAAAAAAATATCGAAATAAGTAGCGTCATGTTCTTGAAGCGAGTACTCCAAGAAGAGCCATTTTTGTTGGAGTCAATTTTCTTCAAATGACCGGTGCTTTATTTCAGTTGATATTATTTAATTGGGAAAAAGCTATTTGCTTCAAGTATTCTTATTTCAATGTGTCTTTTCATCGTTCATATTACTGCAGAAGAAATCATTTTAATTTTGAACAATCATGAAAGATCTTTTCTGTGCTTTTTTTCCATTGTCATCTTCTCCTGAAGTTAACAAGTCCTAGTGAATGTTGAACTAATCCTCCGAGCTATCATTAATTTGAGTATATTATAACCATATTTTAGATATACTGATATAAAATGAAGAATTTCTATGGTATAATTTAGTAAAACACAACTGGAATAAATTTGAACTTTTTGTACAAATATCATCTCGATTTTCTTTTATAAACTTGTACAAGTTTAAATTCTCATGTACCAAAATTAACCGAGTTAAATGGCCTACTTCCGCCCACAAATTCAGGAACAATACCTTAAAACAACACATCAAAGAATGATATAAAATGGTTAAGGAAATACAAATTTGTTTTGTTTTGATCAGTCTGGGTTCCTTGAGGTTCGAAACAGCTTGTAGCTCGAGCACGTGTGGATATGGAAAATCTCCATGAAAGGTCGAGAATTTGATTCCCTTCCCGCCGCGAAAAGGCGAAGATATTTACTGCACTTGACACTAGTTCCGAATGGAATTTTTTGTCCAACATCTCTTTGAGTTCATGTTTGAAGTACTTGGTAGTTTTATGTTGTATTCCCCAGTATTCTTATAATATCTTATTATTGTTGGAACCATTGATTCGTCTGTATTGCTTTCTTATACTGCAAAAGCACTTGAACTGAACTATGAGAGAATTTTTTAACGCGAAAAGAGTGATCATTTTTCAAACTTTACCGATTGGACAACAACCCTAGCTCATCGTTTAAGCATTCTTATCTTTTGTTCTTTCTGTACTGAGAAACAATTAGACAATAAAATGAAGCCACAAGAAATATTCAGACGAAAAAGCAGCGTGTCTACTGTTACAGAGACAATTAATAAGGGAATTTTGTTCCGAGTTTTTCAGTAGCTTGCTGATTGATGTCTTTATCACTATAATTTACACTTTCATGGTACCGTTGCATTTTAACCAGCAATACAAATAGTTAAAAGATTGGGGAGGGAATGCTCTTAATTTTAATTCCTTAATCGAACCAAAATAACATCTTTAGGTCAGGATTATTGTTGGTAAATGAACCGGAGATTTCTGGCTTGAAGTCAAGACATAAGTGCCGGGATTCTAGTACTTGTTATCGTCCAGAAAGCCGGCCGCGTTGCGTTTAATCACCGCATTTCCGAATTCCTAAGAGTCTCTTCATTCTCCTTGATACCTTCGTTGCCTTCTTGTTATCACTATCATATCATATGAATCACTCATTAGCCCAACTTACCATCGAATTAATTGATTGATTGAAAGGATTAATGAATACATAAATATCTTGGCCCGGTCGTCATGCGAGTAATGATTACCATCAACCATCGAACACACCTCTATCCTTCCTTCCATATTTGCTATATTCGTCATACTTGCAATATCACAAATGTGTAACGAGGTCAAATCGTTCGTTCAGTACTTTGATATATTCTCGTACACATGGTTATAGATGGTAAATTGTTCTAGATTTGATCTCAAGTCCCACCAAATAGAGTTATCCACGGTCAACCTAGCCCACACTAAGGTCTGTGTACTCAGTTCAGACACTTCACTTCCTGCACAGGAATCCTCTAGTAGACATAAGTCTAGATTCCTTGTGAGAAAAACATTCATAAAGTTCAAGTTAATTAGGTGGCCAAAACCAGAAAGGAAAGGCATTTTTTGTGTGCATTAAAGCCTTGTTGTTCTTTAGGACCTCAGTCTGGTCATAAAACATTGATTTGCAGAATATATAAAGAAAAATTTCGGAGGAGTTTCGAGGTTTACAGATTTGTCATCCAATAAACTCAAAACTGTTTGAAACTGTATCAACTTTTCTTGTGATGAGTGAAGAGCAAAGCGATACAGGAAGAACACTCTAGTGTTTCAATTGCCAGTGAAGTAAAAAACAGTTTTTCCCACGCGGAATGCAAAATAGTAAAGCGGACGGAAGTCTATAACAACATCATGAGAGATTCGTTCTTTTATCGCGATCATCAGACGGGCAATTTTCAATGCAGTTATTGAACAAATGAGCATCAGATTTCTTTAATCTGATTGTAAACCAAAGATTTCTTTTCCGTTCTTTGTACAGCGTTTTTCACAGATCCTTGGTTTGAGATTTGGTCTTCCGGAGGTCTTGATAACTGAAGGGGGACCATTTTTCCTCATCTTCCAAGATTTTATGCAGTCCTTCAATTTGCCAGGGTATTCCCACAAAAATACTTTAAATTTCAAACATTTAATGTCAAGATTTATTAATTTTAGTTCACCAATAACGAGAATATTGCGTGTTTAAATTAATATATATATCTTTATTCATTCCTTGAGCAAATTAATAATATGTTTTAGCATCAATTGGCCTGCAGTCATTGCTGCCAAGCATTAGTGACAGAATCAATAACGATTCCGCCACGGATTTCAATTAGCAAATCAAAGATTATATTTTAAATAGTTTAAATTCTTGGCGATGTTAGAAGTGTTTTTTAGCCAGTCTTTTATACTTGTTTTTCTGTTGGGTCGTGTTTGCTTGCAATCATATAGACTGCAAAACAATATTGGTATTTTGTACGCAGTTTCTCCAGCTAAGTTGACGTTAGAAAATTTCACTTTACGAAGCGTTAATGGATCAACGATTTTCGTAAAGCTTATTATTATTTGCTTATTCACCTTCGCTCTTTTCTGATGGTCAACTTAGCTGTTTAGGATCCAAATGTGTGTTTAAAATAAGGTTTAGCTCTAGAAATTGCTGGTATACAAACAGCTATTAAGAAGACAAGAAAGTGCAAGAGGTTGCAGTGATTTTGCCTGCGATTTGAGTATACATAAGAAAGCTTCCTTCAAAAACGAAGAATCAAACTGAGAATATAGTGAAATAATTTTTTTGAGTATATATTTTAATTAAGGAATATTAATCTTATATTTGAAAGTTTAAATTTAAAACCCCAATTCTGAGATCTTATTGTTTGTTTATAGAGCATACAGTTGGTCGTCACTTTAGTCGAGGTATGATTCGAAACCTCGCCGACAAAATGAATCTTGCACGTTTAAGCTTTAGTTTTGAGATTATGTGCCGTTGTTCAAATCTAGTGGACATTTATTTAAATTTTTTTAATGAGATTTAAGCCCACATATATATAACCCCTTGGCTGATATCACAGAGTATACCACAAATATATAGTTAATCATGATGTATTTTGTTTCAACTGGCATAACGCATGCTCGGACATCCTAAAGCCTAATAATGTACATGGAATAAAATAACCAAACTTTTCAAGCTTCATAAATAATAATATTTGTACGTATCGAAATGACTCGAAATCTCTTAGCAATTATTAATAAAATGCTGACAGACATGCCGACTTGATAGCGAGGCTGCGACTGACAAATCTATTATATCTAAATTATAGCCTCGTGTTGCAAGCATAAGCATGTGAAATCTTCGAAATAAATAATCTTTTTTCTCTTTTTACAGTAACATAATAATATCTTGTATCTTTCAAAACAGAAAGCTCGAGTAGCCTTCACGTCAATTCGTTCAAATTTCATCAGCTCTGTTTTCGTTTTGAAACGCGTTAATTTAAGTTCAACAAAACGAACATTTTTAAAAAATGAAATGATCTTGGCTATCTAGTTAGACTATGAGAGGGACTTCCTACCCTCTTCGTTTTCTGGTATCAGTAAAAACTACATTATGACAAGAAATAAACAACTAGACGATGTGGTGAAGTGAAGAAGGTCGCCCGTATACCTCCCCCACTGATATAAACTCGTGTACAACTATAACTGGACTAAATTTTGAGTGAACATTTTGAGAAATTTGTGTAGTTTGAACTTCTTGAAGTTTATATCAACAGAGATCAATTCACCATTGGCGAAAGAAAGGACTAGCCCATAACACAGGATTACCATAAACGGTAATTGCTGGGTTAGTACGGCCGCCATACTTTAGGGGATGATCGTCCATTTCGTTCCGTTAGTACTCCTTCGCTGCTTCCGTTATTGTTCACGTGATCCGCCATTCCTTGGCTGATCACGTGGTTGGAAAGATCTGTTACGCCATCCACGGGTTCTTGTTTGAGAGCCAAGCTTTGATCCTCTGACCGTGGAGGTGTAGGGAACCCGGAGAAGCTGTTGAGGCCTTGCGCCATGGTTGACACTCCCATACCCTGACTCATCATAGACATCATTCCGGATCGCGCCATGGGGAATGTCATCCCGTTGGGGGGACCCACGGGCCCAGAATATGTCGACTGTGTCAAAGGCATGCTTGTTTTTTGTGTAGTCATGGGTGGTTGGGGAATATACGACTGAGGTCTGTATGTCAGGCCGTTATTAACCACTCCATTGTTCATTGACGAGTTGATTGTGCTCATGAATTGGCCATTTACTAATCCATTCATATTCCCCATAGCGGGCCCGTTAAGTTGTTGACACGCTGCCTGCAACATACCATGGCCGGGCTCCATCTGAGTTGACGGACACATCGTTCCCATCTGATTAAAAGAATTAATACCCGCTGCAGTTGTTGTGACCTGGGAGATTGCTGTTGTAGTGTTGTTGGTTGTTGAACGAAACTGAAATTGCGACATATTTTGAAATCTTGCATCAGGGTACACGTGCGGTAATACGGGCATATTACTAGTTGTGTTTTGTAGATTCACGGTCTGGGGCTTGGCAATCTGTAAAGGATTTTGTTGAAGTTGAGTCAAAGCAGAAAAGTTCATAGAGGCGTCGGGCTGAGGTGCTGGAATAAGTCCTGGAAAACTGTGATATCCCCAAGATGATGGCGATCTCATTTGGTTAGGATCTGCACGAAAATAAATGCACAAAAAATATAAATTTTAAGAACATGAATTTTTAATCAAATCCCTTCGCTCTCGCTACGAAGAATATTGAATTTACAAATTTCTTTATCTTTAAAAATAATTTAACAAGAAATAGCTATCAAAAAGGCAAAGCAAGGCCAACCTTTCATTGCGAGTACTGTAATGTGCGAGGGCCGAATTTTTAAAAATAAATTAAACTTATCAAAAAAAACCTCGATGGCTAAGAAATATTAACTCGTGGTGAAGGTTGCGTCGTATCTTGGAAGACTGAGAAATTAACGCAGAGTGATATCCTCAGTCAAAGAAATGATGGCTAACCATTGTATATGTGCGAAATTATATGGGCAACCGAGAACCTCACCACAATGTCTGCTTCAAAATCACAAATTAAAGAACTTATACGTTCACTAAAATGGTGTAAATCTTGGTTTGCCATATTGGTTAAGCTGTGAGAGGAGAAAAAACAAGATAACTCGGTGCACGCGGCTAGGAATTAATAGAGTAAGAAATGGCGCGAAGGGAGACGAGAACGCGCGCTGTCTTTGGCGGGAAAAGGGAAAAAAAGGCCAGGCACTTCGAGAAACAGCCGCCGCCATTTTGTTCTTCTTCTTCTCATCCCTCGACAACAACTTTGAGAGAAAACTTGAATTTATCGTCGCGTAACATACTCTTTAGAGACATGAATGACAAGCAAAGGAAAGAGTGTTTATCTCGAAAACGTTAAAGAAAGACGAAGAGGAGTTTTTTCAAGACAAAGGTAAAGTAGTTAAGCATAATCCGACGCTAAATTTAGTCAAAATTTTAGCAACTTAATTCTTAAATTTAACTTCGCTTCTTTAAAGAAAAACCCTGATTTTCTATCAGAATTTTAAAAGTGAATGATTTTGAAATCTATAAAAACTTAGCATCTTGTAAGAAATACTAAAAGAATCGTTTTTGAAACTAGTTTTCGTTAAAAAAAAATCCCAAAACATGTTCAGCATTTTGGGGGAATTTAAGCTTATGTTGAGTTTGTTAATTCGTTTCTAGGTAATCCACACACACCAATTTTAGTATTTTTAGGTGTCCAAAATAAAACTGCTATAAAAAAGAAAAGGAAAAATTCTTTATTCTATATTCTTGAAAATTGTTTTTTCTAGAATTTAAAACTCGCATTCTTTTGCTATTGAAACATCAGATTATATTTTCATGTCGTCGTTTTGTGTCAAGAAAATCAAATATTTATCAAAATCCTTCACAATTAATAGTAAATTCCTTAAAACATAATGAAAGCTTCAAGTCGCTTTTCAATTAGTATCTCTTGGAGTTTTTAGTAAGAAATTCCTATTGGGACAATCCAATTAGGGCTAGTTTTTAGAATATTAGATTCAAGCTCTTGAAGGACATCTGGTTTTGGGAGTGAAGACGTATTTCATCAAAGCACGTTTTAGTAATTATTGTTCAAAATAATACAAAAATATAAAGATTTAACGACATTAAAACAAATAATCTTATGTTTAGAAATAAACCTAAAGAAATAAACTTTTGAAAAATGAAAAACAAATTTCGGGTGAAAATGAAAAAAATATTTCTTTCATTCCGATACATATAGACTTACAACAATGAATATGTATGCCTCAAAACATCCAAAATAAAAACTCCTAACTCAATTTAAGTAATTAGTACTTCTTATACGCGGAACTTTCTAATGTTAGAACAAAATTAAGATTATTTTGAAGCTTTCTAAATTACAGACTTCCAATTGATTAACTCGAAACGAGTTAAATGAGATTTGGTAATAAAATTGTTCGTCTAAATGAAAGGACATTAGGAATATTTTGACTCAATTTTTTCAGTAAACTGAAATCATTAGGTCTTTGTTCTTGTCCTGAAACGTTTCGATTTTCAAAGTTTTGCACTCGTGAACAAAAGAATTAACGTCCAGTACGAAATCTTTTGAATGAGTAGGAAAAATACAGTTTGGACTAGAGTATTTGGGTTGTTTACCTGTGTTGAGCGGGCTGAAAGCAGACGTTCCATCAGGCGTTAGTTTTGTTTGCTGTAGCGGTGATGGATGAAGTTCTGTGAAAGGAGGAAAAGTAGGGTCTCTCATCCTCCGGAATCCTTCCAACCCGAGCTCAGATAAACGATCAGAGAATGGAAACTGATCGAAGGCATGAGAAGGATCTCTATCTTCTGTTCTTGCTCTGTGCCCTGCAAAATACCACAAGGAAAGCTCTTGTCAACCATTGTGGTCGAAAACTCTCAAACCTCCCGTTCACTTCACTCTCATTTATTACTTTAGAAAACGATTACTGAAATATATTTTTTCTTTGAATTAAGTTACTTTGTTTCTTGAGCCGAGAGCGCAAAGTTCGTTCGGTATTTGTGCGCAAAATTCCGTCACATCATAAGAGCAGAAAAATGGCGAAACCTAAATAGAAGAAGAGTAATTTGGGGTGTTGTTGGGTGATGCCGCAAGCGAGCAGTGGCTAGATAAGCGAAATAGATCTGTTCCGTTCAACCGTTAGTCAGTATATTCGATGTGGTTTAACGCTATGATATAAACATAATCCACGCTTATTTCCCAACAATGGCGTACAGTGGTTGGCTAAATTATGACTTTCTTCTTGGGTTTGGTTTAAAGCTAATCGGGTGTACTACAATGTTGCCCTCTCGACCGCAAACCAGTCTTGTATGGAACGGTAGAATCCACTCAAAACCTAGCATTCATTGTACAACTAGACAGTGGTTCATATATGTTAAATTCTTGGGGTCTTTGAGAAAGAGCTGTTTTACTGAGCTGTAAGTATTGCAGAGGATGTCAAAGGCTTCGAGGTGCCGATAGCGAGAAGAGGATTTATGTTTCCTCGCTCGCGCTTATGTCAACTTGAGGGTCGTTGTAGCTTTTTTTCAGAGTCTTTCATCAAAAAGAAACTAGACGATATAAGTTTTAATGACAGACAAACAAACAACCGGCACAAGGGTCACGGATCATATGAAAACGTGTAGACATGTCTTTCTTTTCCCATCAGTATCCCTTCAGTTTAAACGGGCTGAAAAACGTAAGGATTTGCGTCATCAGATCGAAAGGCAGAAAAACACTGAACTTTAGTTATAAAACACGCAACGGATGGCAAACCGGAAGAATACTACTACGCACAGATATTAAGCTGATACAATGGTGATTGACTCCAAAATCGTGAAACAAAAAGGAAATGTATCACTAATGTTTTGTTTGAAGACACGACACAAACTGACTACTCTTATTTCAAAGCTGAAGAGAATATATTGCGCAATAAGTGACGGATAAAAAAGTGAGGCCTAAAAACAACACAAAATGAGGAAGATTCATTTTCAACCGCAGAAATAGTTTTTAAATTTCAATTACCAAGCCACTAAAGAGCAAAATATAATTTAACCACCACCCCGATGTTGCTGTTTCTTTATTCTCTTTCGGCTTGGTAATACTCGCAGTAAAAACAGAATAATAGGCTTGTAGATGTATAATAAACCCTGTCAAGATCTTTTGAATGTGAAGTCATAAATGAAATGATAAGAAAATATTGGATTTCAATGGTTTTTGCGGTGCACCCATGTTTTAAAAGAAATTCGTCCAGGAATCATTTTACTGGGGGCTTAGCATTACTCATACTTCGTATGCGCGGATCTAATTATTTTGGATATTTCAACTAAAAGGTCTTGTTATATTCACCAAGAATTCTTATCTTTTTTAATCTTTAAGCCTTAAGTGCTGCGGACTCTTAATGGACCAATTCGACCGTCATCAACATTAACGAATCTCACAGCTGGGAGAGGCCTGTTTTAGATAGTAATTTACAAGGTCTACATACTTAATTTGATTTCTCTTCATGGACAAGGTTATCAGGCTTTTCAAAGCAAAAGTTTTTCCTGTCAACGTTGGTTCAATAAAATTATAAAGTTGACTTAGTTTAAATTGTTCAACGGGGTAAAAATGTTAGTCGAAATAAAGACTGCATCGGTATGATGACTGTCAAGACAATAATTGTTTTTTGTGTCTTGAGGAGGGCTTTCATACTCATTATTATCTATTTAGGTCTTTTGTTTTCTAAATCTGTACGGGTACCTGCTTTTGTGAAACACCTTTTAACGGACATCATGATTCAAAGTGGCTTAAAATCCCTTTCTTTTTTCAATATTTCATTTTTTCAGACCTCGAATTTCAAATCAGTATAAAGTAAAAGAAATTCTGCGCAATAAAAAAAATTTTTTTTCAAAAGCTTTTATATTTGTGCATTATTCTTTAGAAAAATCTAAACACAAAACGTAATGATGTTTTGATTGAGGACAAAACCAGTTCGCTCAAAACCACAAAAGGAAATTTAGTCAACTGACTGAGGGGAAAAAACCCGATTTTATCGTTATTTTTTCGGTTCTTTTTCGATTTCATTGAAATACTAATAAGATAATAAAATAGGAAATCTTTATTAGAAAATAGAAAAAATGAAATAGAATAAGCCCATCCCAAGTAAAAGAAAAGACAGTTTTTAACGGTGCTACATTCAAAATGGGAATTGAAAAAAGATGGATGGGAAACTAATCTCTATTCCTCTAAAATACGTTTTGTTAACCATTATTTCCAAATAAATTTCTTGAGATAACATCTTTTCATTTTGGAAACTAAAGCTTGTCATACAAGCTTAATTTTAGAACAGGAAGAGAACAATCCATCCACAAACAACTGCTAAGAAAGGCAAGAGATGGATTCAAGATAACTCAAGATGACAGAGTTTAATGCTTCTGATATATTATATCTTTTGTATGTATTTTGACTTCTTACTAAGTGAAAGATTTATGTTACAAGGGAGGGGCTGATTATAAAAGCCTTATTTGGTCCTTCAGTACTAAACAATACCTAGTATCTCAAACTTTTGAGTTTCATAAAGCTTATGATTTTCCTATAAGGAAGGGTGTAGTTTCCTGAGATATCTACCCTACAATAGGTCTATGGATGAAAGGGTAAATTAGACAAGATAACAGAGAAAACATGAGGAAAAGGGACATGACACTTCATGTATTTAGTATTAACTCAACTCTGACAGTGTCTCTTAGTTCAGTATCTCAGAAAACAATCAGGAAATCAAACCCATGTATCTGAGTTTGCAAGATGTGATGAAAAAATCAGTTATTGAATTTCAATCTTAAGCAAGCTGTTCCGAAATTAACTTCTCAACTAAAAAAATTCAAATAACTCTTGAATCTAACACTAAAATATATTCTTCAAGCTTAATAAAATTATATATTAAATCTTTTATCGAATATATTCTAGATTTTTCCACAGAAAGACTTAGTTTTGAAACACTCCAAATCTTTATTGAATAGATATATTATATTATATTATAAAAGTACAATAGTTAGCCAGATGTAAATATTTAGGCTTTCCAGGACTAAGGAATTAAGGATTTCAAAGCAAATCTACATTTCAAGAGATGGTATATAAAAATAAGAGAATACAGTATAAAACAAAAGTAATTTATTTACTTGAACCAGCTGAAGCTTAGGTAAACTATGTGTGATAAATGAACTTGGTTTTTCAGCAGGGTGAGAAACCCAAAGGGTCAAGAGTTTCTTGGTATCAGCTAGCATTTGTAAGTCTGTGAATTAAAGCAATTGTGCTTAAGAAAATAAAACTGAATTTACAAGTTTTTCTAAAGCTATAAAGATTATTCAATTCACTTTTCATTATCCCTAAGGACATTAGTCTCAAGGGGAATTGAAGATACTCTAATTCCATACATTTTTACTTGCATGAAGACTATTACAAAACTCATTCTCTACAAGTCAGAGAAAATAAAATAAAAGATAAAACTACCATGGTGATTTCAGGCTTGGGTTAGCCATAAGACACCATCGAATCAAACCCCAATACTGAGGTTTACCCAATTGGTAAAAACTTACACCGAATCTGGAATCAGTGGTTAAAATTCATCCTGAATTGCTCTAACTCCTAAACAGACAGTTCCTATCAATGATTTTTACACCAGTATTGCAATGGCTCCAATATTATGTGGTTTAGGGGTGAAGTTTGGCAAAGACAACACAGAAAGACAGACAAGAGGTTCAATATTAAGTGATGGGATGTGGTCAAAAAGAGGCAAACCTTAATTCTAGTCATTTTTTTACTTAAAACACTTTTAAAACTGTTTCACAAAAACAAACCTAATGACATAACATTCAAACAAAATACCAGTAGAATGAGATTTTTCTAAAAAAGTATAAAATTTGAAATTGGTAACAGTGTAATTTTTGTGTCAGGGAATTTACAGCAGGTGGTATAGATTTGAAATCATCAAAAATTAAAAATATCACTTCCAGCAGTGAATGCATATTCAATTATGACTTATCTGAAAGAATTCCCATGAAAGCAAATACTGAAAACTCAAATTGGAATTAGAAAATAGAATTATATCGTTTCAAAACAAATGTATTGAGCTGGTTAGCTAGTTAAATGTGATATCTCTGTGTTTTGTGTTGAGTCAATTTTTGATTTACTGTCGGGGTTTCAACGTCTTGACAGAATTCTCAATACAAGACAATTCCTGAATCCAAAACATAATTCTAAGAGTCTTAATTGACTCTCAAGAAATTTGGTTTCACACTGAGAGAACAAGACAATGAATAGCTTCATAAAGGTGTATCTCTCTGGAACTTTTTCTTCAATTATGCTAATTAAATTGTATTTAAAACTAGGGAATCTTATTTTGAGATTAATCTAAGAAAAGAACTAACATTTGGGATTAAGCCAATGAAAGAGTGTTATTCCAATTAGAAATGAAGTATTTCTATTAGATTTTTAATTCAATTTATTAAGGAAACCAGAGTCAAAATTGAACTTTCCATAGAGAATTTTATCAGATAAAATGGCAAAAACCCAAATTAGTTTAGCCACCAACATCTAGATGATTACTGGAAATATTTCCACTAATAGAAATGGAAGTCTTGTTTGCCAAGCATATTGGGGATGCTACTTCAAGGTAATTGTCCATTATTTACATTCCATCTAAGAGGACAGAGACTTCTTAGAAAATTACCTCAGAGTCTCAGTATCCAGCATTTGAACACTATTATAGAATTTTATCAGATTTATTAGAAGTAATTAGTAAAAGTAGAATAGCTATTATATTAACAAATGCATTTGTAAGAGCTCACAGAGCCAGATGAATAGGTTTCGTTTTGTTTCTCAGTTCACCTGCTGTCTACACCTGTTAGGCATAGAATTGTCATGGCACCTTGATCAATTCAATTATTCCTATAACCAATAAGCTCAAGGTATTCTATAAATGATTAATTGTAAATTAAACATTTATCACTTTCCCGCGTATCGCCTAAATGAATACCCGCTAGCGTGGCTTTCTCTACGAACGAGAATACGAGGGTATAGCTTTATTTATCTAAACATTGGCTATGTTTATTTGCGGTAAGACGAACAGAATTCACGGGTATAAACAAAATACCAGCACACTACATACCCTGGATTACAGGGCAAACCCACAAATTTTTATCTTTTTAAACTTCGACATTTCTCCAAAGTCAGCGCGCCTTAATATTCTAAAACGTCCGACATCCCTTTAAAAATAAATTTTGAATATAAACATTGGGTATCAAGTTCTTTCCCGCACCGCTAAATCAGATCTCTTTATTTGACATAATTCCATGACTAAATCAAATCATAAGAAATCAAGTGCCGGATATAAGTGATATAAAAACAGCATTATAATCGTAGTCGTATCGGAATCAAACAACGCAGTATTGTAAAGAGTAATTCTGATGCTGGGGGAAAATAATTCGTAGAGAGGACTGTCTAACTAAACTGACCACAATGCAGAATAAATAAAGTTGAAGGACTATAAAGATTGATTAAAATTTTTCAAATGTCTACCGGTCGTGTTGAAGGTAAAACCACAAATGCACTCACTAAACACGTAAAAATGAGGTATAAAGATTTTAGACTTACGACGAGGTTCGCGGGGTCCATCAACAGTCACCTTGATTGCTCTGCAGTACGTTGCAACTTGTAGTGGTTCTGTTTTCACCGTTATCGTTAGTGAAAAAGTCTTCCCTAAAAATGCACAGGTGGATTAGAAAGAAACATTAAGTAGAATTATACTTTCAATAAAATCATAACATAGTTCCGGACCATAAAAGGTGCCGAAATCGACAAGTATAATAGTTATTATGGCCTTAGTTAACGTGCGTTATATCCAGGTATGAAGGAAGAAGTACTGCAACAGATGGGTACTGCGGGCCATACAACAACAACATAACTGAATTTTTTTACTCTACCTCTTCCACTACGTCCCACAAATCTCAAATCGTTAAATCGGGCAACTTGATTTTTCATGACTGCAGTACAATTTCGCAGCTCGGCGGAGAAGTTCTCGTCGTTTCCAGCCGCAATGCATACGAGTACTCCATCTGGTATATCCCCTAGTGACACTACTTTGAACGCAACTGGCAGTGTTTTGTTGCATCGCCAGTGTGACGGTAACACGCTACAGACAAAATTTGGAGAATCAGTCTTGACTAATTCTCCTGGATATTCCGATAATGCTTCAATAAGCGATCTCTCTCCCTTAATTTTACGCGGTCCTGGGTTTTCTGTGGCAGTGGTCATGGTTGTCCAACGTGAAAACCACAAGAGTGATCCACCAGAATTATGTGTGGCGAGTTTGGCGCACAACCGGATAGTGAAATAAAATGAAATGCTTTTGGCCAACCACTCCCCTGCGAGTTTTGACATCTGTTGTGCTAGGTTGTTTGCGTTCAAGGAAGTACACGGCGTGCGCCAATCACTGCTCGCTCACCCGCCACAACCTCCCGCCCACAATAGGCGGTAAGCCAATCAAAAACGGCTATTAACATTCCAATGAATAGAATTGTAAATTCTGGAGCGTTCTTGTGGTTTCTTGTTTCACTGCGATCATTGTTTTTTGATATGCTGGAACGTGCATGTACAAAAGTTTCACCAATTAACAAACACCTAGGTACACGTGGGTCCCAGACTAGTCCTATACACTACACTTATCAAGATTCGAAATTTTCGCGGCAAAGTTTGTCAAATAACAGCAGCTTTCCACAATCACTAGAGCCCAAAATACACACTCAAAGGGCCAGTATACTGACAATCACGAAATGTCTAGAAATGGTTTTCCCTGTACGTCACCATTTTTAGGAAAGTTACAAACTTACCAAGAATGTTAGACAACATTACGCAACTTTATTAAAACTTACTTTCCTTTTGATGGGATAATAATAGATTTGGCAACTTTATTATTTATATTACGTTAACAGATAAGTACTTCGTTCATTGCGTTATATTTTGTGTTGTTTTATCCTGTTGTAACTCAATAAACCGTGGCACCGATAGTACGAGCTTTTTGATTGGTCCTCATAATTTTCGCGCGCTTTTTGCACGTGACGAAATAAAGTGAAATAGTTCGTTCATTTCCGGTAATGAAAAGTTGACTGTTCGCCGACGTGCCGACGTCCAAAGGTTATTTTAGGCTATTCTGAGGCCAAAAATATGACTAAATCAAAATCAAAGAGTAAGAAATCAGAGAAAAACAAAGAAGCATCGGCTGCTTCGAGTATTGTGGAGATCAAGGTAGAGTAGAGCGTGAAATAATTAGAAAATTGGTTCAATTACGTCCGCCATTTTGGATGAAAGCCATTGATGTGTACGACAAATATTCAAGTTCTTTACAGCGTTGAGTCAAAGAAAGAAACTTTATTATTCAACTGTATGATAAACAATGGGTTTTAATTTACCCCGAGTATTTCCTTTTTGTAGCTGTGTGCTATTATTCGAGGTATCATCCGTGGAAGTGCTCATTTCCGGTGATTTTATTCTTTCAGCCTCCGAGCGTAGGTGAAGTGACGCCTGCATCACCGAGTCCAGTCAACGTAATCACAAAAAACGTGCCTAAGTTATGGTTCCAAAGCGAAATACAAAGCATGATGTAAGTATTGCTGTAGACAGATCAGGAAGTATACTACTATGACTCCTATTTATTCTCGGAATATACTCCCAAGTACCTCTCAATCTTCAACCATATATCTACATTTTATTAATACCAGTTAATTCCTTAGATTGACTAAATTATCTTATTAGACAGGTCGTAAATAACCCAGAAAATAATAATAGTAGCATAGATAATGTTTCGTCTGTCTCCGTTGGAGGTCTCACGTTAATTATGAACCGTAAATGTTATCGACGACCGTCCGACATTCAAAGTCACGAATACGTGACACAAAGACATGTTTTTACCTCCCGGATCTCATCAATCGGAAAAGCTTTGGCTCAAGTCGGCTAAACAAGCATGTCTCTGTGTTTTCTCTCTGATTTCCTGTGATCTAGCCCTCACCTAGTGAGTTATAGAGGTAGGTCTCCTTTGTTAGGGATCGTGTATTGTGTTGGTGATTAGGAACCGGAAGTAAGCGGGGTGATCAATTGGTGATTGAATCTATAAAGTATTTTCCCACGGAAATGACCGCAACCTGTTGTGTAAAGCTAAAAAACCGACCACAATAATGCCGCTGTGGTCAAAAAACAATTGACAAATGATCAATGTTGAAAATGTTCATTAGATAAACTTATCTTCTTCTTCTCTCTGTCCTTTGTCTTCTTTCCACATAAACAATCATCTGTGGTTTGGGGGCCAGTAATTTTGGTGGTGATTTAGACATGGTGTTTAAACAGAGTCCCAGTGATATCTTTTGTCTTCAAGTTAGATTTGATTGTTCTTTCTTAAAAGAATGTTTAATGTTGATACTCCTTGTGGTGATTTGTGGTATATTGATGCTAATAGTTTACTCAAGAGCTGCAATCTTGATATAACTACTTTTCATACCACTAAGTATCTAAACTAAAGCTTTAATGACTGCGAGGTAACTGATCATATCTCAGGGTATAGTAACTAGAATTCTAGACCAGTCGCTTAATAAAAGTTTTTTAGACCATGAGAAATTTTGTCGATTGCTTCGGACTTGGTTGAATGAATCCAAGTCTTCAAGTTATTTTTTCAACCCCTATTTACCTAAGGGTCAATTTCTCTTCTTTTAAGATGTGGTTAAGAGGTTACACCTGTGGTTAATGGTGACTGGCAAGTAGGACAAGTACTTTGTCTAAATATTATTGTTTTTAGAGCACTCACTTGAGATAGAAAAGAAAGAGAAAAGATAAAAGTTATTTATAAAGATTATGCTCTCAGCCCCATGCTGGAGTAAGTATTGGTCAACCATGATATATTGTGAATGATTCAATGTGAATGGGTCAGACTGGTTCTACTGATGAAAACACTTGAATACTTCCCATTACCATGACAACCATTGAAATGTTTATTTGCTGATGTTCACGGCTGACGTGTTGGTTAAGTTTAACAAAAGCTTGTCAAACTCTTGGTGTTTCATTTTTAAGGGAGGAAGTGAGGTTTTAAAACAGAGCTGTAGTATATATAAAAAGCAATTAAACCTTAAAGGATAGACAAAGGAAGACTGAAAATTCACAGTCTTTGCAGTGCTTGCCTCTATTGAGGAGTAAATCTGTATCTGTTAGTACCATCCTGCATGACTGCTAGATGTCACATTATTGTGTAGTGAAACAACAATAATATTCCTTTAAAATATGAATTAATCTATATAGCACCATTAACAATGTGCAATGTCATTCATTAGCACATAGTGTTGTTATGTTGTCTTGGAGCATGGTGTTCCTTAGCTATGGTGTGCTAGGTCGTTCACTGAAAGTGGACAGTCCTAATATTGGTATTTTTGTTCTTCATACAAATATGAACTTGTGACTTGATCGGTGATGGAGAACATTCATTCATTCATCCCATGATTATTGGCATAAAATAATTCGTAATTCAGTAATAAGCCGTGCCAATGGAAATGACAGTTAATAAAATAAGTTATCAAAGAAACAACTATGATTACCAAGAAATCTATCATTGTGCATTTCAAAATGCCAGAGTATTATGCACTTATTACACAATGCTTAGAGAATCATACACTTGATACCATGTGATATACCATATCCTCATGGACTGATAACTATTAAAATGGAGATGATCTTGCAGTCATCTCAAAATTGACAGTGAAAATTTCCAGTGTGCTACATCAAAGTGAGGCTAGTGGGTGAATAGTGTTTGTAACACCCAGAGCATTAATCAAGGTATTTTTGGTGGTGGTGAGGGGAGGTTAAAATTTTGCCACAGCACCTTTTGCCATAATTTAAAAAAATATTATTGTTATTATTAGTATTATTATTTATTTTATTCATTCAGTGCAAAACATGATTTGTTTTATTTTGTTATTGCAGGTATGCCTTTGGCGACAGCAGAAGGCCCTCCCCAGATTCTGCTGTGCTTATAGAAGAGATAGTACATCAACAAATGTCTAGTCTGGTGAGAGAATCAAGGGTGGTGTGGGGAGAAAGACACAGGGTTAGCTTAATACAACATGTGCAAGGTGCTAAAGCCTGCTGTCAAAAAACGTATCCTGCGCTCTTCACCTCCAAACATCTCAACATCATTATACAACTTGCTGTATACCCTGTAGCTTTACAACAAGTATGACATTTGTATTATCTGTTGTGGTATTTAGATTGTGCGTGCAGCAGAGGTAACAAATATGAGAGGGGGAAGATTCATGAGTATGGAGGACACTCTATTCTTAATGAGAAGAGACAAGGTAATATAGAAACTATTAATGAAATTCTAATCCCCTTCTGTGGGGGAGGTATGGATATTTTCTGGAACTACACAATACTGTCCTCGGACCCTCCTGATCCCTTGGAAATTCCAATCCCCCTAGCCTCTGTGAGGGAGGTATGGATATTTTCTGCAACTACACATTTTTTAGTTTTTTTAGTATCTGAATAAAATATATTTATTGTGCTTTTGAAATTAACTTGTGACTTTGTTTTTTCGTAAAGGACAAACTCAAACGTCTAATCAAGTACTTAACATTCAAAGACCTCAGAAACAAGATGCAGAAACAAGTTTCTAATGAAGATGATGATGTTTTAGATGCTGCAGGTATGTGGGAAATGTGTGAACCAGGGAAACAGGAAAATCAGGTGGTCCAATTAGTATTTAATGTTATAATCTTATAAGCCCTTTTACGGTTTAAGAATGGTCTTCAGTGCACATGCGATTTTATCCCGAATTTCTCAACTTCTTTTGTTGAACCTTCTTTTGTTCCTAATTAAATAAAAAGAAGTTGTGAAATTCGGGATAAAATCGCATGCGCACTGAAGACCATTTTTTAAACCGTAAAAGGGCTTATAGACCTGTGGGGAAATGGTTGATCTTAGGCTGATAGAAAATAATAAAGTTAACAAATAAATGAATGTTATGAGTGAAAGTAAATGAATGCATTAATAATATCAGTGAATGAAATAATGAAACAATGAATACATGAATATGAATAGATAAATAAATGAGAAAGAATTGAAGTGAATGAAAAATGAGAGACCAATAAAATAAATGAAAGAATTCATTGTTAAAAGTCTTTAAGACATTTTTAACAATCATCTTTCATGATCCCAGCCCTAACAGTTTTATAACCCTATAAAATATCTATTAGCCCAAACCTGTAAACATCTTGAACATGACCTTTCAAAGACAGGGTGATTATTACTTTAGAACTACTCAGTTCAGCTCAAAATTTCATTTTTCTACTAATGAACATGATATGAGTTTAGGAGGTCTTGAGGTTAGGTGTTGTTCTGTAATTACTGTACATTACTTTGTGAGGTAACACATATTCCTATTAGAGACACTCTTTAACGATTAATGTGATCTCCCAGGAATGTTTTTTTTATTTTTACAATAAAGTAATATATTTTCTAGGTTTGAGGTTGGTTAATGTGGGATTATGAACGTTAAGTATTTTAAGTAGCTTTACCTCCTGAAAGACCACATATTTCTGTGCTTAAATGATTACTGTCAGTAATGATATACCATCCTTACAAATAAAGGAAATTATACAAAAACAATTTATATGTGGGAAAATATGGAAATGTTACTTGATAAAACTAGTAAGTTTTATTCTGTTATTATTATTATTATTATCATTATTATGTTATGTATTATTAATTGTTCTTATCATTGTTATTATAAATAGACAACAATGATGTAAGTCTAGTACACCTTATGTCACAGTTGAATCTTGTGTCAAATGTGTGAAAAATGTTATCAAAATTATTAATTTTTAAATATTTGAAAATCATAGAATCATCATTGTATTTTTATTCATTTATTATTCTAGTTTTCTATTTCTTGGAACTGTATCCATGGGTGGGTATATAAAGTCCTTTTCTGCACGCAAGTCATACCTTTGCATGCACACTTCAGAGATTACAAACCACATTACTTTCTTCACAGAAAACCATCTCAAAACATCCCCCACTCAATGCATTCTTAATTTTTATTTTAATTATTTTTAGCTTCAAATGAACTCAAAGGCAGCAAGAGAAGAAAGATTTCATACGATTTTCTGAGTACAATAGACCACACAGGTAGCGTATTTTTACACTATCATTAACCTTTAACCTATCCCTAATAATTTCAGTTGTGACTACTTTTCACTTGCATGAAATCAACCCACACTTATCACTTAGTCTGACCTCTGATATTTTATACATTCCTCTTGTACACACTCTACAAATGATAGTATTTTTTGTTTGTTTATTTTCACTCTATTTTCAGGGCTCTCTTGAAGCATATTTATTTTTTTAATACATTGACATTCTTGACACATGCACCAAGTCAAGATGCTGTTTTAAGACAGTGAATTTACATCTTATAAGTACATGACACTGCATGGTTGCATGACCTAATGGCAATCTTATCTCCAAACGCACATGCTCCTTAAAGGGATCCAGCACTTTACAGAGCTTTGCATGTGATAATGTCTTCATTGGTGGTCATTAAACTTTCTAATATTTTACTTGGCATATCTAGTAATTAATATTTAGTATCAGAAATAAATTATACACTATAAATAATGGCAAACATTTCCTAGATTTGAATCTGTTTATATAACTGTTGCAGTATTACTGTACATTGTTGTTTCATTTTAAGATCCCTGTTTAAGCTTTAGCTATGTAATAAATGCAAGAACATGCTACAGCATATCTATAACTTTATTGATCATATACACTACATGTGACAGATGTTCAGACAGATTCGTTCATACAACTGTTTCATTTTATGCACATGCTTACAGCTGATTTCCTGAAGCCTAGATTAATAATCCAAGGTTATCAGAAATTGATAGCCACTCCCTAGAGCACTTAACTTGATATTTGATTTTGGTATCCATTTGAAGACCACCAAGGTCATTTATTTTTACTAACATTTCGGTCTTTTCTATGTATTAAATTAATGATGACAGTTCAATGCATATCTTGTACCAGTAGCTGTGTTATATTTTTGATTGTTGATTTTTTTCCTATTAATAAACTATAGCTGCTGTGCTGAAATCATGGCCATTGATCAACATTCAAGTTGATGTTTTATTTATGTTTTCTTTAGGAGATTTGATCTCTTTATTTGGCGATGATGATTTTGATGAAGTCAAGCAAGAAAGAAATGAGGTGAAAGAAATTTTAATTTATGTGTTGGAAATCAATAGCAGTAGTGAACTTGCATCTCCCATCTGGAGTCTCAGAATTGATTCCTAGACTTGGTATCATATGTATATAGAGTATACTAGGTCATTCTCTTCATTCAAGGGGCTTCTCTCAATTAAGGTCCCCCCCTAAAAACCCAGCATGTGAAATTCCAATTTAAACTGTAAGTTAGCTGTGCCTGACTCTAATCAGCCATTGCAGGTTGTTTCGGGCTTCAGTTTGTAAGTTAACTGTGCCCTGATGTTGATCAAATTGTTTCATCTTTCAGTAAAATTTAATGGTTAAACTTGTAATACTTTGTATCCTAGAGAGCAGAAAGACTATCTAGAACACTTGATCACCAGCAGTATGTGGATTATATAGAATGCCGTCAAGTTAACTTTAGTGAGTAATATACTCTGCTCAAGCCCTCTCCACCCTAGGAAATTCCAATCCCCTTCTGTTGAGGAGGTATGGATATTTTCTGGAACTCCACAATATACCCTCCTCAGACCCTCCCCACCCCTTGGTAACGTTGCGTCGGAAAAAGACTATACGAGCATGCAAAAAATGTCATCACCCCATTACAGTATGGATTCATGCCTA
>OCZR010500127.1:0-11776 GCA_900234385.1 Anemonia viridis | reverse complement strand
TGTACTGTACCACGGTTACCATGTGTCTTGTCTTTATTCCCAAGGTGCGCAATACTTGCTTGGACAAGCATGTAGGGGCATTTTGTGGTAGAGAAACGGCCTCGCGAACGGGCTAGAGAAAAGAGATTGAAAAGGGATAATTCTCGGATTGAAATATTTTGAATACTAGACATAAGATTTCTAATCGCGCGCCCTTGCGTACTTTCTGATAAAAAGAGTTTCCTGTTTGCGCGTCTGCTTACATCCGTGAAAAGAAATTCCGAATATTTCATGATGCTCTTCAGATTCGTAATTCATATTTTTTTGAATTGATCCTCAGCTTATTGCGGTAAAGCGCGATCCAGAGATTCTGAACTCTTTCGGCGGTACAAGTGTTGGTACAAGTCAGGGGGGTGCCGAATCGTCCGCATCACAGGACAGATATATCGGGGGACCAAAGTATATAGCACTGACCGCTGAAAACGCAAACCTGAAAAAGCACATACAAGAGGTAGGAATTCACTGGTTGATTGCTTAAGTCACGTGATTATTTGCCGCCATATTGGATGGCAGTAATTTTTGTCTCCAACATGGCGGAAGAAATTAACGATTATACATGGAATGCCTGATTCGTGTAACTTTTGCGCAAAAGTCTTTATTATATTTGTCGTCATGAAGGATGACAACATATTCCTTTAGCATGTCGCGCATACAAATTTTGACTCTGTTTTTATTCCCGGCCTCTAGAAAGAAGAGCAAATCACAGCTCTAGAGTCTCGCCTGTGTAAGGCCGGAGTCCCAGCAGACAGGGTCAAAAAGATTGCTCAAGCATTTAAGACATCAGCAGCAACACATCTTGCGCCGTCAATGAGCGCTGTTGGAGAAGCAAGGTGCGTTTGCAGGGACGACAGAGCACATTTGAAAGTGCGGGGGTAGTATACAAATTAAAAGGAAAAAGATAAAGGGGGTTAGAATTAGAAAATATAAAAGGACTAGAATGAAAAAGGAAAACATGAGGGCCGAGCCTCAGTGATTTATGGTAAAGAGAAAATTAACTAATTTAATTCTCATTACATCACATTACATTACATATCGCAAAACATGTTTAACCATTTCACCTTGACTCCGACGAAGGACTTACGTCCGAAACGTCAGTTCCTATCTTCACTACGGTGTAAATTTATTAATCTACAATAACTGTTTCATTAGAAATACCGACGCAGTACACGTTAGTGATCACTAGCCATCATCTACATGTTTTACCACTGTATAGACCACTAAGCTCTTGCACTGAGAACGTCGAATGCAGCTCAATTTGGAGGACAAAACAATAGGTTCCAATTCTCAGATGAGATTCTTTTGTTTTGTCCTCCAATTTAAGCTGCTTTGATGTGACGTGAAAGGTGTATATTGCGTGACATTCGTTCCTTTTAGAGAGAGTATTCACATCGAGTTGAACTACAAGAGCAAGACCAAAGAAACAGAAATGAGATCAGAAGGAAAACAAACAGTGGAAGAGAAGCGAGGTGATGATAGAAGCAAAGGTGTTGGCGATAATACACGGGGCTTTGATGACATTGAGAAGATTACTAACAAAGGTATTTATCTATAATGATATTTATCCATAATAATTTACATTATATTTATCCATAATAAACTAACATTACTTGGCAGTGACGAAGACGTACTGTATGGATGAATTTCTAACCGTTCCAGTTCCGGTGGCGTGTCCATAAGGTCAGATTTATGGAACTTTTTATTCTTTAGCGTCTGTGGCAACTCGGAGAAGGGCGAACAAGACAACGTCACATCAGTTTTCCCAGTGCCGGAGACACACTCTCTCTCTCTCTCTTTAAATTTACATCTACACTATATACAACTAAGGATGATATAAGCATAATATAAAGTGCTCTGTGATGATAGAGCAGGGGTGGGGGGGGGGCAAGTTGGCTTTCATTAATTAAGGCTTAATAAACAGGGCCTGCTTGTAGCCCTGGATGATCCCTGCACATTCAGTTTCTCTCATCTTCACTATAAAATATCGACCCTACTGGGTAGAAACAAGCATCTCTTCTGATCCCACATTTCTCCTCGAGTTCCTTCACAACCTCTTCTTCTCCGCCCTCAAGTCCTCTAGATTCTTTCTTGACTTTGTTGTCTCCCAAATATGTTGTGGTAACGAGTTTAGTCCCTGATATGGTGATTCTTCCCCATGGTTTTGCTATCGTGCATATACGGTCATGAGTAAATGGAGACTTAGCATTTGTTTGATGATAAAGTAACATTTCGTTGAAGTCCAAAGTGTTCCTTGGTATGAGGTCAAATCCGAATCTAGGCGCCCAGTTTGGGTCCCCTGGGCTGGTGAATTTTTCCTTCACTCTTTCTTCTCGGCCAGATTCATCAACGATTATTTTGACTTTTTCTTCGCACAAGTAGTTGTCCCCGTCTTTTCGAATTCTATAAATTCCACTCGGTTGTTCTGAATTTTCTTGTAAGCCAGTGAAACGAAGAGGCATCCAAAACGAATCGCCGAACCCAACATCAGTCAGCCACGACTCACCTCCAGCATCCACCATAAGAATTTGATGGTCAAACGGAGGGCCAAGAAACCCTGTCTTCCTGCTGAACACCGCTGCTGCATGACTCTTGTATTCAAATCCCAAATAATCAAGAAGAAACGAAAATACTGTGTTGAGTTCAAAGCAAAATCCACCTCGATGTCTTCGCACTATCTTCTCGAACAGCCAATCTTTCGAGAGAGTTATTTTCTCTTTTCCATACACACTAAGGTTTTCGAATGGCACTGATAAGATATGGCATCGATGTAGTTCTGTCAAGACATCAACTGTTGGTTCTTTGGGGCCAGTATAGTGAATACGAGCCAAATATTCATCAACTTCCTCTGCTGTTAACTTGTCCTCCATCTTGAACAACAGCACCTTACCAGGACTGTAGCAGGAGAGGAGCCTGGGATGGGTGGATTGGGGGGACCACTCCAATATTTTTGGCTACCCTGTCCCCCGTGTTTTCTCAGGCTTTTTATATTGAAAACTGAGAATTTTAGGTCTATTACTAAGGAATAGCTATAGAATACCCCGCAAATGGTATTCATGATATTCATCTTTTGAGAACGACACATCCATAACAATAGAAACACAATAGAATGAATATCATTTGCGGGGTATTCTATAGCTATGCCCTTACTAATACATAGAGCATTCTGAAATACCTCCCCCCCCTCCAATATGTTTTTGACACAGGACTCGGCAATTTTTGTTTACTTTCACAGGAAAGCAAACAATATTGAAACAGTGATGGGGGCAGTCTGTTCGTTATTTATGGCCAAACAAATGTACCCCCTTCCTCCAAAAGAAATTCCCATACAGTTCACAAACCGGATTAGGGATTCCTGTGGTCATAGAAGACAGCAAAGCCGCATTAAGTTTTGTATTTTGCTCATTGTTCCAAAGAAGCAAGTGTTTTGTAAGCTTTTATGTGGCATAAAAATGCAAACACTTAAACTGTATGAATTCCTCATGTTTTAACACCACCAATAAATTTACCCTCGGTTCACTGATAACAAAAAATGTACTCCACAGAGAAATGAACAGTCCCAAAAATCAATTTTCAATCAAGTTTCAATTTTTTTACTTTTTCAACAGAGCACAAGGTGGACGACTTACCAAGTCCCAGACAGAGATACTCCTCAACTTCCAATGTGGAAACACGAACATACTACAAGGAAGACTTGTCTAAGAAAAATTCACTTCCAAATCACAAGTATACAATGCCTACTAACAAATATGATGCTAATGACAAGGGAAATGATGTAAAATCGTATGACATTATTGAAAGCTATGAGAACCCAACAGTCAAGAATGATGTCATAGATGACGTAAGAAAGCAAGCTAAGAGTGAAACTAACAATTGGAGTATTTCCCATGCGACACCTGCTGAAAAACACCCAGCTCGCTCCCCCAGGCTCATGTACAAGAGGGCTGGAAGTCATAGTGTCATAGGGGGATCAGGAGATGAAGAAGAGACGAAGAAAGATGACAAAGGTAAAGTTGTGCTGTCAAGCAAGCTGAGTAAGGGAGAAACCTTTTTCCAGCTTCGGATGACAAGAGCAGGGGCCATCGAGGAAGCAAATATTGCAAAGGGACCTGTTGGTCTTGTGGAGTGTAATTTTCAAGATATCCAAGATGTTTAGTGGCCAGTTACAAATTCTGGTATCATTTAACATGTCATGTAAAGGAAAAAGTATCACCAACACTAAAAATACTACTGACTATGAATTTATTTCCTACTTGTAGTATTTCAATATTATTTACCATACTATTTTGCAAAATTTACATTCCTGCCTACTTTTTCTAGTGGGCTCCCTCAAGGAACTGTTGTTCTTAGGGCAATTAACTAGAAAACCTATCCAAATAAAAAAAACTATTGTGATTATTTACAACCTGTTTGGTACTACAAATGATTCTTAGAGTGGTTTTCATAAACCCGTGAAACAAAGTGTAACTAATAACAAAATAACACAATGGTATTAGAGTAAAGTGTATTTCACAGGTTTATGAAAATCACTCTATACACATTCATTATTTCATTCATTTCCAGCCAAAATAGCTTAATTACTAAAATACATATTTCATGATATTAATTATAATATTGCTAGAATTCTAAATACCAGTTCAATGAAAAATCCCCAATATTTAACCCTTGGAAAGATTTAAAAAAATATACAGCCCAATCATTGTTTTTCTTTCTAAATCTCAAAATATATTTTAAATAATTTTAAGAAACATTTCCCCCTTATAGTAATCTATTCCTTGGCGAGGGAGGTATGGACGTTTTTGAGGACTGCAACATTTTAAAAACTTTTAATTAAAGACCCATTGCCACTTACCATGATGCACCGCGTAGTCAATGAATTTCGTGGTCCACGAAAATCCAAAGATTTATAGGAAGCTTACAGAATCCGTTTCCATCTTAACAATAAAGTATGAAAAACACTTCTTTGTGGCTTCATGGATGATTTAAGTGTTTACTCAGAACATCGGAGTTTCTATTTTCTCCTGTGAAATTGTTATTGGATTTTTGGACATATCAAAATAAACAAATCCAGATGCATCACTGTAAGTGGCAATGGGTCTTTGAGCAGTCATACATTAGAACAGGTAAAGACTTCGAATAGAAATTAGATTAACTTTTTAAGTACTATTTGGAGTACAAGTCTTCGATTGATTTGACCTGAATTATATATTATTTTATAAAATTTGAAAAAAATTGTCTAACTGGAGATTATCCAAGTAAGACCTTCCTCATCTTGTCCCTCGGTACAAGTTCATCATCTTCGTCACTGCTAACACCACTACCACTTGAGAAGGTCGAGTATTCTTCCCAGCGATAATTTTCATGAGGTGAACATAAAAACTGTTCTAAAGGAACTCGATACTTTCCACAGAAGTCCACAAACTTGACGCATCTTACACTGGAATCAAAATACACTCCCTTACATCTTGGGTTAATACACCGTCTTGCACTATCCAAGTACCTTACCAATGTTGGTGGTAAGTCATTCACTGTGTATTTCACGTTGTGCTTCTTGACGTAACGGGCTGTGAGCTCCAGAAGACTTGGCGGATCAAAAATCATATCTTTGACGAAACGGACAACAAGTGGATTATCTCGAAGGCTCAATGACTCCAGGTTTTTAAGTCGTACAATTTCGATGGGAAGAGTGGTGAGTTTGTTGTTGTGTAGACTAAGTGAGTGCAAGGATGATAAACATTTCAAAGTGAACGGCAAGGACTCAATCATGTTGTTGCATAGATTAAGTGCCCTCAGCTTTCGTAGGTACCCCATCTCGGCAGGAATGTCTTTCAGTCTGTTACCACCAAGGTAGAGAATCTCAAGTCTGGAAAAATATAAATAACACATTAACTAAATGAACAGATGTTAAAATACATTATATTTCTAATGTGATATTAGATGTCATTTTGCCTGCAATGTTGCAATGTTTTCCAGTCATACAAATTTGTAGCAATAATTGCTACAAATACCCTGGAGGGTATTGGAAGAAAGTGCTGTTACGGTAAGCACATCACAGCCTATATCCATAACAACATTTCGGAGTTAAAATTTGATCCACGTTTCACCAGTATATGTGGCACAGTATAGCTGCAATGTTACATCTATTCCATGTGCATGTGATAAAGTATGTGCGTAATAAACAGACATAAAAAGCAGGTCATACTTCGATGGAAATGGTTGTAATGCTTTTGTAAATAATCCATACCATAAAATAGTGATCAATAGTGGCCCTAAAGTGGTTTGGGGGAGGGAGGCGGTGGGGGCCCTCACCCCCAATTCCCCAGAGCCACCACGCAGGCTTCTAAATTATTTGTTTGGACTGGAAAAGTGTTAAGGAGACGTGAAAAACAATTATATACTTTGAAACAGTGAGCCTTGACAGACAGGAATTGAATATGCTATAGTCATGCTCTTGGAATACGTGTAAGTAGCTCAGTCTTTGAGAATGATGCAATAACAATGGAAGAACAATAAGGGATTATTGAATGCATATATAGCTCTTATTAACCCAGCAAAGGAGGTTAATAAGATATTTATTACATGGCAAGGCTTATGTAGTAGGTATGTAAGTAAAAAAATGATTTTTGGTCCGTACTGTACGTTACGAACCGCAAATCGACCAATCATAGCGCATGAATTTACCTTGCCATATAATAATATAACTTTTGTGATGCTCTTTATAGGGCTGATGGATTAAGGTGACATGTAAGGGTCTATAATGTCACACATGGAGGAGAATTGACTGCTGTCAATCAAACTTAACGAGATAGCACTTGTAGATATATATATATCTATCTTTTACAAATAATTGCATGATGAATGCGTATGGTTGACACAAAATATCACATACTGTAATCAAAAAAATATTAGCTTATAGTATTATCTTACTTACTTTCTAAGACTCTGTATTTGTGGTGGTATATGGTCGATCATATTCCCTCCTAGATATAAGGCTTTCAGACTTGTTAACTCAAATATTTGAGGAACAAAAGAGCCGAGTCTATTTCCACTTAGGTTTAAATTCTCCAAACGAGATAAACTACCAAAATTCTTGGGTAACTCTTCAATGTTGTTGTTCTTTGCCACAAGGTTGTTTAGATTTTCAAGTTCGGAAATTCGCGAAGAGATTACCACAATGCCATTTGAAGACACATCTAACTCCACAAGATTCTTGAACAGAGATATAGCATCAGGAAGGACTGAAAGGTGGTTTCCAAGTAAAGACAAGCAAGTGATTTTCAAAGGATTCAAGTTGTTTAGAAGGAATCCTTCTTCGGGTAGTGATTCCAGAAAACGGTGAGATAAGTTCAGTTCATACGGCTCGATCTCTGTACTTGTACTTCCAACGTCTTCTTCATCCATCCTGGTCTACTTTGAAATCATTTAATATAAAAACTTTATCCCTTTTTATGGTGTTTCTTAAGCCAACAACAACCACATCAGAAACTTTATGTCCAGTATTTCGTGTGTCCGTTTTGCTTTGTCATGGTCAAAGTCCAAAATAGAAGGTCAGGCTGATCACGTGAATAAAGACTTGTGATTGGTTCGTTGATGTTATTTGCATAATTAATACATATGTCCTGTGGTAAATATTGGAACAGACGGCGTGACAATTTGTCCGGATGTGACGCAGGCTAGACGGATTTCGAAATGCTTGCAATATCAAGGGCAGTACATTCAAAATTTATACACTTGTGATTTCAAAAACTTGATCATTTATAATTTGTAAGCCTTTGAGCTTTTAAACCTGATAGAACAGTCTCACTCTCAGCTGCTACCTGTGCCAGGTGTGGCAGGGGTGTGAATGGTGAGGGCTTCTTTTCTGAGCCAAGTTTATGGACAATTACTTTATTCTCAACATTAAAGGGGAGCCAAGCAGTGATGAGTCCTGGAATCCAGAAATAGGAAAGAGGGGATCCAAAATGGTGAAGGCATACTAACAGGGATCAAAACTTTTTGACTGTGGTGATCATGGGGAATAAACCTTACAAGAATGGGAATGAAGAACAAACTGGAGCATGGGGATGAAGTCTAATGTTTTCCCATTTCATTCCCTGGAGAACAAGTTAATCTTTTTGAGTATAATAACTGGAAATTTTTGAAATTAAAGAAAAACACACAAAAAATGCAAAATAAACAGACAGACGTTTACTTATTGGTAAGTTATTTATATACTTTTAAATCCTTATAAAAAATAATTGAAATTGATCATCGAGTCTTGAAAAAGAGAAAATAGTCAAAAGAATAATACAAGAAGAAAAACATAGGAAAGCATTATAACCAAAATATATTTGATTTATCATATATATATATAAATATGGCAGAGAAATCTTTTACATATCATATTATATTTGTGTGAAGATTTCAGTGCCCAATTAATAATGAACAGATCAGTATATTAGCCCTAAGGGCATTCATATATGTTTTAGAACTAGGGGTGGGCTGGAGGAATCCAGGTGAGGGTCATTAATTTATGGCCTTCATCAAAAAGATAGGGTCACTATTCATAGAAGAGGGACATATCTTATTTGGAAAAATATAAAGGCAGGGCCAGGAGAATTAGCATGTATGCTCAAAGGGATTACTCCAGCCCACACCCAGTTCTAAAAAAATAATACTCCCCTTGTGTAGATATTTCCTAAAGCCTCCCACTTCCCAATACCAACTGGTATGCATACAAATCAAAATGCACCAGCCCTCTGTGAACAAACACTGGTCCCTTGGCAACAATTATATTTCCTCAGGCATTCTGAGGCCAGGCCCCACTGCACAGCAAGTGCATACTTCCTTTTGCTTAGATCACAAGTAAAATAAAAATTAAAGCAATTTGTAAGAGGACCAAGGTCTTGGCCAAATCCCTAATTTTTCTGAGATAATACACTGACGTATGTCTAAATATTTCTGAATAAGAGCATAATAATTATCTTCTTTCTCATTTTATCAATAAATACCATTGTTTTTGAGGTCAGTAGACTTTGGGTTTAGCCTTCATAGGTTCTGCATTTAAATATATTTGGGTTTTCAAAACACTGGTATTTTTCATCATTAATAGAAATTATGAGCACATTCTTTATATAATTTGCAGTTAGCCTTTGCAAATGATTTGCTCTCATATATGATGCTAAATTAACCTGTACTTTTGGATGAGTCTGTTGTACGTTATACAACATAAAATAAAGTAGCTAGGTCCACATTTAATGTATATATTTGCATTCTTCTACACACATGTGATTGCTGCTAAATGAGCTTCCAACCAGCCGCGTTCACTTCAAAGTAACATCAGTTTAATGTACAAAAGCTGATGGCATATTTAGGGGTGCTTACAGGGTGTACGTCACCCCCTATCCACCTAGGAACTACTTGGTTAGAATAGCACAAGGTGCATCTTCTAAACAATGGCACTCCCCTAATGTTAGCTGGGATGATGTAGTTGGTGTAGTTTATAGGCTGCATATATTCAATGTGGTGCATACTTAGCTTATGGCCATGGTATCATATTGTGGGACAATCACATTGATCGATATTTATACCAAATGAGGACTAATAATTTGAAAATAAAATACTCTGTTGCCTTCGCTGCATTTACAAAAACTTCAAGCTGGAGTTTCAACTTCAATAATTTGGAATTCTCTAACATCTTATCCAGACTGCAGGCAGTTAAATTCTAATTCTAGTAAATCATTCTAGCAGTGAGCTGGTACTCACAAATCAAGTGGTTCCACCTCAATCATGATAAAAACTGTATTGTCTCTAATATAATTTCTCGTTTTAAGAGTCTCTTGTGAAACAAACTTGGGGCAACCAAATCCTAAGCTTTTTGCTTTGTTTGGTTTTCCAAAATAATCACTGTTCCTGTCACAAGTAAGTCGCCATGTTTTGTTCTGTCGATTGTTAAATTCGTCATCTTGGTCAATGAGGTTGAAATCAACTCGCTGTTGAAATGGCCACGGCAGAACAGCATCATAATTTCCCTTCATAATCACCACATAAAGGGATAAATGAGTCCCTTTTCCTTGTCCTAGTCCATTTAAGAATGCCTCGGCTCGTAATTTATATCCATACTGTCCTGAATAAAATGGAAGACTACATAACTTTTCTTTATCCTTTCTTGTAGCAGACTGTTGGTAAAGTTGGTGATAGTTGGATAATTTCCATAAGAATTTGCCATTTGTGCAGACATTTTCCTGTCGTTGTTCTAATTCCTTTATTCGAATGTGTGCAATATCCAGATGTGCAGGCATACATTCTTCAAGATGCTTGTCCATATCTGATCTTTTAACCTGAATATATTGAACACAATATTATTATTAACAATGAGATACCTTTGGCAGGCATCAAGGTCATACTGCACTGTGCAATTTTCTCATCAACTTGACTCTCAATGCTCGAAAGGTTGCAGGATGCCGAGATGAAGTGTTAACAATGCAAGTTGCAGTTGCTTGAAAACATATGCCTTGAAATTGCAAGAAAAGTTACTGGAGGGATGAGACTGTTACTGGTGGGACACTGTTTACTGCAGTTGCTGCACTCCATTCCAAAAAGTAGAACTGAGTTATTCACACAATGCCATGCTTAACAAAAAATATTGCAAGGTAACTTCTGTTGCACTGTGCAATTCTCTAGCAACAAGACTATTATTATTATCTAGAAGCCTTCTCTTACCTTAATTTTACACCCAATATCATGATATTTGCATGGTACAATAGCTAACGGACAGTCCCCATCAACATCTATATGAGCTGCCATCTGAGAGCAACAATATTGAAATATTGAATATTATATTGAATCCTGTAAATTCAAGTTGTCAAGAAATAAAATTAAAGCCAGTGTTCTGGCTTGAGCTCATTTCAACTGGTTGTTTTTATCTTTAAACAAATAAAGTGGCCCTGACATCTTTTGTCCATTTGCCAAGACATTTGAGACTATGTTGCACTGGTGTTCTTGCTAATGATGATCATGACCTGGTTATGTCTTTGGATTAAGCAGCATTTATCAAAATTTCCAATCATGTCAATCATCAATGAGGTCAATGTATAAAGGACAATATCTGTGTTATCAAGAACCAGCGCATGCTTCATTACTTCTGTGACTCAGAAGGGCAAGTTTCCTTGTGTTTCATTTACTGCGTGTCTGAATGGATGACATTGTAGCAATTATGATTTCATGGTTTTTCTGGATCATACTTTACCTCTTCTCTAGCAATGTCTGTTTTTCCACAATTATTGATACATTTGATTGGGACACGTTTACAAGCTTCTAGATGTGCCTGGAAATAATACCATACATTATAAAAATAACAGTGGCATTATGCAAAATTTTGTGATTAATAAAACACTTACTTTTTATACAAGTTAAGCTAAACTAAATGGTAAATGACATGAAACATTTATGATAAAAAAAATTATATTGCTATCACCAAGTACAGCGGATCTTCAGCTCAATAGAGTCAAACGTCAAACTGAAACCATCTTAGAATACTTATAAGTAATAACATGCTTGGCACAAGGGTAATTAGTGATTAAATTTCCCCACATACCGAGGGAAAATTTGTAGAAGACTTTTACAATTTATTTTCTCTCAGTATGCGGTTAATCACTCATTTTATTTATCGAGGAAATAAGGGAAAACATTGAAGTTTTAGATGTTTGTTTTTTTACCATAATTTGTAAATTTATCGCGCGCTGATTGGCCGAGAGCCATGTTC
>OCZR010498482.1:0-15277 GCA_900234385.1 Anemonia viridis | reverse complement strand
TCTCCTCAAGAGGCGTCTCTTCTATGATCTCTTCTGTCGTCTCCTCAAGAGGTGTCTCTTCGATTACTAATTCTTCTGATGTCATCTCCAAAGGTGTCTCTTCAATTACTAATTCCTCTGACGTCATCTCTAACGGAGTTTCTTCGATTACTAATTCCTCTGACGTCATCTCTAACGGAGTTTCTTCGATTACTAATTCTTCTGAAGTCATCTCCAATGGAATTTCTTCACAGGTTATTTCTTCTGACGTCATCTCCAAAGGAGTTTCTTCAATTACTAATTCTTCTGACGTCATCTCTAACGGAGTTTCTTCGATTACTAATTCTTCTGACGTCATCTCCAATGGAATTTCTTCACTGGTTATTTCTTCTGACGTCATCTCCAATGGAATTTCTTCACAGGTTACTTCTTCTGACGTCATTTCTAACGGTGTTTCTTCGATTGCTAATTCTTCTGACGTCATCTCCAAAGGAGTTTCTTCAATTACTAATTCCTCTGATTTCATCTCCAAAGGAGTTTCTTCATTCACTAATTCCTCTGAAGTCATCTCCAAAGGCGTTTCTTCGATTACTAATTCTTCTGACGTCATCTCCAAAGGCGTTTCTTCGATTACTAATTCTTCTGACGTCATCTCCAATGGAATTTCTTCACAGGTTATTTCTTCTGACGTCATTTCTAACGGTGTTTCTTCGATTGCTAATTCCTCTGACGTCATCTCCAAAGGAGTTTCTTCAATTACTAATTCTTCTGACGTCATCTCCAATGGAATTTCTTCACAGGTTATTTCTTCTGACGTCATCTCCAATGGAATTTCTTCACAGGTTATTTCTTCTGACGTCATTTCCAAAGGAGTTTCTTCGATTGCTAGTTCCTCTGACGTCATCTCCAATGGAATTTCTTCACAGATCATTTCTTCTGACGTCATCTCCAATGGCATTTCTTGATATGATATTTCTTCTGACGTCATCTCAAGAGGCATTTCCTGAACTGACATTTCATGAACCATTCCCGCTCCTCCTGATGCTCCCATCATTTGCATCATGTCTTGTGAAACCAATTCTAAACTTCCACCTTGCATCCTAAACACATCTCCTTCCTTAAGCATAAATAGCTGTCCATCATGTAGTTGACTTTGTTGCCCATCTATTATTTGAAACACTTGTCCATTAATAATTTGGATATTTTCCCCTTGGACAGCCATCCCAATCATCTCCTGGGTTAAGCTATCTTGGGATATGGATTCTATCATTCCTCCATTTATTTGAAAAACCTGTCCACTTCCCATTTGAAAGAGTTGTCCGTCAGAAATTGGTATATCCTGGCCATCTAGTACCTGATAAGCCTGTCCATTGGACAACTGAATAAAACTGGAGCTGATAATCTGGCATTGAGAACCGAGTATTACAAGTTCTATTACTCCATTCCGTATTTGAAAGATTTGCCCTGATTCGATTTTAAAAGGTTTTCCTTCTGCAATTTCAGTCTGTTGTCCCTCGATCACCTGGTATGCCCTTCCACCTTTTATTTGCACTAGGCTTCCATTGATAACTTCTATTTCCCCTGAGACTTCATCGGTCCACATCTCAATCCATCCACCTCTCATCTGATACACTTTATCTCCTCCCAACTGAAACATTTGGCCATCTTGGATTTGAATTAGCCCTCCATTTATCGACTGAAAAACTTGCCCATTGGAAATAGTTATCAGGTCAATGCTAATAACTTGTGATTGCATATCGAGTGGTATGTTTTGTGTTATGACTTGAGATGCGCCGTACTGACCTTGTTGCAGCATTGCCATTTCGATTCCACCAGAGCGCATTTCAAAGATTTGTCCTTCAGGTAGTCGAAATGGCTGTCCTTCTGGTATTTCACTTTGCTGATTATCATAGACCTGGTAAGCTTTCCCAGAAAACATTTGCACAGCGCTGCCGTCAATAATGGATATACCAGAGGAAATGTCTTCGGTCCACATTTCCATAAATCCACCTAGCATTTGGAATAACATGTCTGCTCTAACTTGAAAAAATTGCCCATCAAGAATCTGCGTTTTCCCGCCATCCAGGTCTTGAAAAGCTTGTCCATTTGAAATTGTTACTAAATTAGGGCTAATTATATCAGACTGCATCTGTAATGGCATCTCCTGAGTTATCATTTGGATAGAGCCACCATCTTGAATCAGCGAGTCATTCAGAGACACTTCAACCGTTCCATCTATCATAACAGCTCCTTCTTGAATTATTTGCCCATCGTTAGTTACTAGCCCTTCTGGAGACAACTCCAATGGCATTGAAGTTATTTCTTCAACTACCGTGTCCGCCATAATTAACGGCAAAAGGAGGAAAGGAAGAACACCTTATCCTCTTCTCCTATAGTCCTAGTCAACGAAGACCTATGCTCAGAAGATAAGGTTTTCGAATTCTGAGGTTAACCAAGACTGGCAGTTTGCCTTTCGTCTCGGGTTTTATACACAAAGTCCTAATATTTTAACCTTCAATTTTATATTCATGTCTCTAATCACATGCCAACCAATAATATTCTCCGAAAAACGGGTACCGAAGATATTCATAAAATTCGGTCCTTGGCAATTAACGATGTCAATTATATTTATCACATAAATAAAATGAGAATTTTATTTTCCTTTTTAAAAAGTGTGGCTCCATGCCCTGAATTGAGCTGAAAACCATTATGTGAAAATCAATGTCCTGAAATTCCAGTAGGAGTTTGCTGCAATTCAGTTAATAATCCACTTCTAGCTGAAAGACTTCGTGCATCTCTAACAATTAAAGGAACTTCACAAAAAGGCTGAACTTAATTCTTTATTGAGGATGCACATTTGCAAAATATATTAGCATATGTATTTAGATGTTATGGAAGCAGCTGGAATCATAAGGGATGCCGTTAGTGTACAACCCGAGAAATCTTTGCCATAAAAATGTTGAATGTGAGATTGTCCAAGAATCAAATTTGTTAAGGCTGCCAATCAATGAAACAAGCTTGCAGTACTTTATCCAGGCCAAAGGCAGTGGTTTTGTTGTTTATCTATTTTTAGATTTGTGTTTAACGTCAAGCAAGTTGCCCGGGTTTGACACCGGGTACCCGACAATCTACACTTATTAATAGAAAAACATATACCAGTTTTTTTATAAACAAACAATTAAGCATTTTCAAATTGTCCAAATTCTTAATTCGACGAAAGTTTGCACACGAGCCAGGTCAAGATTTGTGAAGGGTGTTAAGACTGGCAGGGGTTTTGCATTTCCTCTAGAAGTGGAATTAGGCTCCATGTCGTGCGTTTGTTGCTCTCTGGGCCTTTCTAAGGACGCTGTTTAATAATTAAGAAGCGTCAGCCACAAGAGCCAAGTTTTATCACGTGTACTATTCAATTGGCAAAGTGCATGTCATTCTCCTTATTCAAATGGAAACCCAAATGCTAAATAAACTTGTCTGAAAGAAGACTCTAGTATAACGACAATCGATAGAACAACTAGTTGTCGCAACTACAAAATTATCCGAATTATTCAGGCATATATTTGGCGTTACTTTTTATGCAATTCACCCAGTAAACAATACAGCGCTTTCTATGTGAGTTGCACTGCACGGACTGATCCATTTTATAATCTTGGAAATAAATCAAATATTTTTTTTTTCTTAAAATAATCGAATCGCAATTTGACATAAAGCCAATTACAAATATAACAAAACAATGCATAATAAGTATATTGTGACTAGGATGGCCCATTAATATATCTTTAATTTCATTGCACATTTCTTCTCATATTTCTATTTGTATTCCCTGGTTTACTCATTTCTTGGTCATGACTTCAGTCAGTTCATTGCTCCTTTCATTTTTTATACTTTATAAATGTATTTTATACTTATATAATCAAGGGCGGATCCAGCAGGGGCAAAGGAGGGGCTGTCCCCCCACCCCCCACATCTACAGCCTCGTTTACCTACTTTGCACCCACATTTCCCACCTAATCTTTTATGGTGATTTCGAATCCTAGCCCCCCTCCCCCGACTTCTATCTTGCAAAATTTTGTTAAGCGCGCCTCCCCCCATATTTGTGGGCTGGATACACCCTTGATAATATCGTTAAAGATGCAGTTACAGATTCTTAACGTTTCCAAATATGGTTGTGTTCCCTTATTTAAAATATTAAATGACTGAAGACAAGCCCGGTTGTGGATGGCCTCGGGAAGTAATTTCACCACAGGTGTTTTTGTCACGGGAAAATGTTTTTAGATAGATCATCAACCTAAGTATATACTTAAGCATCACACAATAAACATAGAAACAATGATAAAGGGAATGAAAGAGGGGGGTAACAAAACTGTGGTAAGTTATAGCGCCATAAAAAAAATTTATTGAATTCAAATTTAAGAATTCATTGTTGGTTTTATTTCTTCATAAATAAGAGTACAGATACAGACAGCAAATCTGACGTCAACTTCCCTCAGCTTGTGACGTGTCATCATTTGATGACGCTGTTGTGTGTGTAGTTGTATGTGACGTCATTAACAACTGAAAGCATGTCGTTTAGTTCTTTTATCTGAGTTATTTATTTATAATTATTTCTGTGAAAATTATATAATTCATTACATAGAGGCAGTCGCAGTTTCTCTAACAAAACTATTCTGTAATGTATCACTTGATCTACAAATTACGAAAAAAAAATTATCAAAAACAAATGTCCATTTATAAATGCTTATTTGCACAGTGCTTTGCGATGTTTATAATCTACAATAAAAGCGATATGAATGAGAATGATACCATCATATTACTTAATAATACATTTAATAATTATGTTTTCTAACAAAGCGCGGTTTACTATAAATATAATTCGCCCAGTATATTCTAATTCTTGAGTTCAATTTCTAATTAGCCTGCGTACATCCGGTACATTTAACCTATTAGTACTAATAGCCCTAAAGGTTAAATGTACCGGATGTACGCAGGCTAATTTCTAATCTGTACTGGGCTGGTTTTACTTTCTATATATGGCTCCCTCGTACAGGCTGCGTTCAGCCCGACGTCATCTTATAGTGTTTTTTCAAACGTTTTCCCCTTATACTACTTGATTGCGGTCTAACTCAAACAGACCAGCTTCATCACACAGTTCTCCAAAAACTGATTCATAATACTTTTTTGTTTCCAATAGCTGGTGAATCTGCTGATCCTTTTCTTGCAATGTGTGAAGTATTGCGTCATCTTGGATTCCTGTTGAAGGCGACTTGTATTCTGGTGCAGGAAGCTTAGGATCCGCCAACTTCTAACAAAAGGAAAGAAGTCTTGGTAGGTATTGGAGGGAAAGAGGGCTGATGTAAGGGAAATATTTCACCACAAATTTATCGTTTCTGATGGTTTATTACCTACCGTCTTTGGGATTTGTTCCTGGATCTTTTTCATTTTTTCGGCCTAAATTTCATTCCAAAAGAGAAATCAGTTTTAACATTTGAATGGAACAATTTGGGTGGAAATTATACACAAAACTAAAATTTGCGCAATTCACTCTTGTTGTTGTAATAGATGATTACCTTCAACTTTTCAGTCTCCATCATCTCTTTAAAGTTCATTTCCATAAACTTTAGTTTTTCGTTAAGCTGTTCAATGTCGATTTCATGTTTGGCATTTTGCGAGACAAGAGACAGATTCTCTTGTTTTAACATGCGTACCGTGTTGTCAATGCGTGGACTGGGTTCCTGACAAATTAAAAAAGATAAAAATCAGTTATTTGTGATTGCTCCCTAAAAATATACTCTTTCTATTTGACTTACTTACCCCAAGAACAGGACTCGTTGATCGGCTGACCTTAACATCAAACACCTTGTTTTGCTTTTCTTTTTGCAATTTGGCTTCAAGCCTCTTCCTTAATTCTTCTTTTTCCTTATTTAGGTTCTTCTCGAGCGTTTCTTTTTCCCGCTCAAATTCTTCTTCAAGAGAAGCTTTATCTCGTCTAAACTGCGCTTTCATTTCCCAGCGCTGTCGTTTCAATTCTTCATTTTCAATCTGAAGTTCTCTTACTTCTTCTTCAAGTGGTTTTCTTTCTCGCTCAATCCTTTGAGCCATGTCTCCCTCCAGCTTTGACAATACTTCTAGTTTATAATTCGCTATACTTTTTTCGAGAACGTGTCGCTCGGTTGAATGAGTTTCTTGATTATAAACCCGTTCTTGGATGATTTTCCTCTTTTCCTGAAGATTCCCAACTTCTCGCCGAAGTCCCTGTAAGGTGTCTTCAAACCTTTGTTTCTCGACAGTTAACTTTTGTTCGTATTCCATTTCTATTCCTCGTTTAATGACTTTCACTTCTCTTGTAATCTCCGTGCTTGTACTTTCGTTTACTGACTTGTTATTCAAACTCTCCTCAGCTTTTAAAGATTCACTCCTTAACTTTTCTTCAAGTTCTTTTTTCTTGGCTTCTGCTCTCTCAAGCGCTTCTTGTAACTCCTTGATAACGGCTTCGTATTTCTCCTTCTCGCTTTCCATTTCTTTTTCGTGACTTTGCTTTAGTTTTGTAACCAACTCGTTTTTACTTCTTTCCAAATTTTCTTGGATTTCAATTCTTTCGTTTTCGGCTATTTCTTCAATGCTTTGCTTCTCCACTCGGTATTGTTGTCTCATTTCTTTTCTTTGGTGCTTAAGTTTTATTATTTCTTTCAATAAATTCTCGATAGTTGACTCCATTTCTTGCTTGTCTTTTTCATACTGTTTGGCTTCTTTCAGTTTTTCATTTTCAAATTCTTCTAATAGTTTTAGCTTTTGTTCTTTAAACCTATTTTCTGCCTGTGCCATTTCTTTTTCAATCTCTTCAATTTCATTTGCGTGGTCTTTTAGTACTTTATTAAGAGACTCTTGAAAATCATTCTCGAGGTCGATATTTTTCTGCAGTTCATCTCCGTAAATATTCTTTTCTATTTGGGTTTTCAATTCAGATTTCTCGTGTCTGAACTGGACATTCATTTCAGCCTTCTCTGTTATCATTTGGTCCTCTAGTTTTTCGCGAAGCTGGTTCAAAATCTTCTCATGCTCTGCATCTTTTTGACGCATTTGTTCGTCAAACATCTTTTGAAGCTTTTCTTTTTCATCCTCCAAGGACTTTCGCAGTTCTGCATTGCCCTTCTCAGCCTTTTCCTTCGCATCTTGTAACTCTTGCTTATGAAGGTTTTGTTTTCTTCCAAAGTCTTCGGACTGTTCTACAAGATCTTTTTGAGATCTTCTCCTCTCTCTTTCAAGATCCTTCTCAAAATCTTCCATTTGTCTCTCTTTTTCCTTCTTGAGCATTTCATCGTAATCATTCTTCAGCCTTTCCAGAGCTGCTTTCTCCAGTTCAAGCTTATTGTTTAGAAGTTCAATTTCATGCTTTTTATCATCTTCAAGCTTTGCCTTTTCAATTTCGAGAGACTTTATTGTGTCTTGGTACTTTTGCAAAGCATCTTTCATGGATTCTTCTGACAAATCCAACTGCTCTTTTAATGATTCGTTCCTCATTTTTAATTGGGCTAGTTTGTCCTCATCGTCTTCGCTAGTTTCATCAGTGTTCACGTTATCAATAGATTTTTCCGAATCCTCTGAAGTTGATTTATCAAGTTGTTCAGGGGTCTGTTTCAACTTTTCTTCCAGTTCATGACAAAGTGCAAGCTGTTCCTGTAGTTTTACTTCCACTTCAGCTTTTGCCTCAAGTAAATCCTTTATCGTATCTCGTTTTTCATTTTCACTCTGCTGTAATAAATTGTTCTTCTCGTTTTTGTGGTTTTCTTCATTTTCTTTTAGCTGGTTTTTCAATGCTTCTAGTTCTTTCTCAAGGTTTTCGTTATTTACAAGCAACTCTTTTATTTTTCCATCCACATCTCCATCACTAACGCCTAGAGCACTCCCTTGCATTTTCTCGATAGCTTTCTCGAGATTCTTGATTTCCTTTTCCATATTTTGAATTTCAGCCTTTAGTTCATCATTCTCATCTTGCAATTCCTTGTTTTTCTCTTTTTCTTTGGACAAATCTTCTTTCAAGTGTTTATTTTCTTGCTTTTGCTCGTACTCTTCTTTAATTTGTTTTTCAATTTCTTCCTCGTCAACATCTTCACCAGAAGCATTTTTCATCTTCAGTTTTACAATATCATTGAGAAGATCTTCCGCATCTTTTTGGTATTTTTCTTTCAACGTTTTCTCTTCCTCGAGCTCCTTCTTCAGCATTTCAATCTGTTTGCCGTCATCATTGTCTTGGCTATCAGCATTTTCTTCTTCATTTTTATTTCCCGGCATGACATAATCACTTGCTTGTGCACCGTATTTCTCTACCTCTTCTACGGCTATGCCCTCTTCGATCGCAGCAAGTTCAGAAGCAAGCGACTCTTCCTTAAATGTTGAAGTGTCGAGAAGGCCATAATTGGTCAGCGTATTTTCGTACGCCTTGATGACATCCTCGAGTTTTTCATCCCTTGCTTTCATAGTTCTCAATGCATAAGGTCTTTTGTCTTCCTTTTCAAGTTCCTCATAGGTTTTGTTGTCTAATTCTTTTATGTCACCGATCAGTTGCATTCCAATTTTGTCACATAAAGCCTTGGGTATGACTTCTGCAGCTTCTTCTTTCTCAGTATAATCTTGTTTATGAGCTGATGGTGTCTCATCCAGCTTGCACTGGTTTTCCTCGCTGACCGCTTCAAGGTTTTTGACCTGTTTTTCGTTTACATTTTCATCTGCTTTCTTTTCTTTATCATCCATTTCTGCAGATTTCTCATCAAGTTCTTTTTCAGAGACTTTTGATAGCTCAGAGCTGTCCACTGAAGCAATCTCTTTCTTGTTCTGGTCATCATACATCTTAAGTATTTCTTCTAGAGTGATCTTTTTGTCTTCCATCTCTTTCACTGCAGCCATTGTCTCAGTTTCCTCTTTTGCCTTAAGGTCTTTCCCGCCGGTTTCGGACGGCTTTCCTTCATCACACAAATCCATTATCTGCTTCGTAAGTTGAGGGCCTATTTTTTCGGTCAGAGCATCAATGCGTTTGTTGAGCACTTTGTTTACCTCTTTCAGTCCTTTTATTGCATCCTCATAGTCATTAACTGTGTCTAGCATAGAAGCTCCCTCTTCACCTTGCCCTGCTATCTGCTGTAGTACTGCTTTTTCTCGTTCCAAATTTTTCATGTTCTCTTCATATTCTTCCACAACTTCAGCGAGAGTTTTATTTTCTTTCTCCATTATCTGCAGAGCTTCGATGCCGTTATCACTTTCTTGCTTCACCAAGTCGTCAAGGAAATCTTGTCGTAATGTTTGTGCGAGTTTTTCCAGAGTTGATCGTAAGTCATCGATTTCATTTTGAAGTTCATTGTGTTTTTCTTCAAAATTATTCTCCGCTTCTTTGTTCGCATTTTCGAGCATTGTTATTTGGTTTTCGTACTTTGATATGATTTCTCCTAAATCTGCTCCATCTCCTGATACACCCTCAAGGGCTTTTCTCAGGGATGCATTTTCTCTCTCCAGTGCTTCTAAATCATTTTCATAATCTCCAAGGACAGCTGCTAGAGATTTCTCTTCTTCCGCCATTTTGTTTACTACATCGTATTTTGATTTAGGTTTCTTGTTTGCTTTCTCCTTTTCAGCACTTTCGGTTTCCACTTTTTCTTCCATTTCTCCTTCTTCTTCCTCTTGTCTTCTTAACTCGCAAAGTTCCTTTAACAGGTGTGGTCCGATACATTGTTCTAGTTGTTCTTGAGCATTAGTCTTCTCTTTAAGATCATTTTCATACTCAGCAACAATATCTTCTAGCGTTCGATGGTCCTTTTCCATCATCACCGGTGCTTCTAAAATTAGTTTTTGACCTACAACTCCTGCCACGTTGTCCTCGGGTGTGTCCTTTTCACCTTCACGTTGCTGTAGTAAATTGACGCCAAGGTCTTTGTCCTTGGTCACATCTTCGTCTTTCTTGGACTGCAACTGGTTTACAAGACTTTCGCCTATTTTGGAATTTAAATTGTCTAACTTCTGTTGTAAATCGTGATTTTTGTTTTGCAGTCTTGTAATTTGATCACTGTAGGGCTCAGTTTCGTTTGTAACAGGAAGTCCGCCTTCAGCGGCATGCGTTGATGGTGGAACTTCATGTACCGGGTCATACTGTATTAATAAATCTTCGAGCGTTTTTCCTTTGTTTAGCATCTCCAAATACCCGTCAAGCTTTGAAACTTTAACTTCGTCTTCATTTTTGTTATCATATAGATCAAGAGGAACATATTCGTCTGCGTTCTTGTCATCTACACTGGACTTCGCTTGACTTTTCTCAGCTGCTTCAGGGGTGAATTCCTTGGTCAAAATGGCTTTAGAAAGATAAGGTCCGAGGGTGGATTCATATCTTTCGAGGTTATTTTCATATTGTTTGATAACCTCTTCTAACGTTTGAGAATTTTCCTCCATTTGATCAACTGCTGCAAGATCCAGTTCCATTTCTTCACCAGCAGTTTCAGGGCCCAATATATCATCCGTCTTGTTGTCTTCTGCCTCAAGATTTTTTACGTCTTTTCCTACTTCTTGATCTTCGAATTCTACTTTTTTGCTTTTCGGTATATTTTCATCTTTGGCTTCCAATTCCAGTAGCTTACTCTCAGTCCCGCTTTTGTCGCCATCATCATCAAGATCTTTATCTTTAGACACGTTGTATGAGTCTGTGTCCATAGTCAAAAGACTTTTTGACAAATTGCTGCCCAGCTTGGATGTGAGCACATCTAAGTCACTATGCAATGTTCTCAAAATATCTTCTAGACTTCCTTCTTTATCTCCATTCAATAATAGAGAGATAATTTTTTCCAACTCTTTCGATTCTTGAGGCTCTCCTTGACTGAGACATTCGTCTTCAGTTTCTTGCATTTCATCTTGCTCAGCCTCTTTTTCAGTTTTCTCTTGCTTTTCTTTTCCATCTATTTGTCTTTGTTCTTGTGATATGCTGTTTTCCTCATTTGCGCGAGTAGTTTCTGTTTCCAATCCTCGTGTCTCTTCTTTGTCTTGCTGGGTTGGTTTTAGACTTTCTTTGTTTTCACCTGCATCTGTTAAATTCAGCATGCTATCATCAGCTGTTGGCGTTCCTTTATCGTTTAAAAGAAGGTTGACCAAATTTGGCCCAAGTGCCGTCTTCAGAACAGAAAGATCATGTTCGTAGTCTTCAATCACTTCTTCCAGTGGAGCATTATGAGCTTCCATTAGCTTAGGTGCCATAAAGGTTTTCTGTTTGGAGCCAGATCCACAAACATCGTTAATTGTCATGCCGTCCTTTGTTCCATCTTCACATTTGACCTCTTGAATTTCTGCAGAGTCAGCTATATTTTCTTCTGCGTCCAAAATTTCTTCCTTTACTTTTTCTGAACTTGAGCTTCCCATTTGTTCCTCGGAAGCAGAACATGGCATTTCCATATCTTTAGTTTCACTATCGCCGACCTCTTTCTCTTTTCTGTTATGTTCTTCTTTTTCTATTGCCATATTTTCTTCTTCTAAAAGAATCTTTGACAAATTCGGGCCAAGTTTTTCCTTCAGGTCTTTCGATTCTTTTTTCAGTTTTTTGACCGCATCTTCAAGTGTCAGATCATTTTCAAACATATCTATGTAGTAATCTATTTCTTGCTGTTCTTCAATCTCCTCGGCTTTCTTTATCTCATCTTTCTCATGTGATTGATACTCATCTTTAGCAACAGGCTCTTCATGAGTGGCATTGTCCTTGCTGCTGACGATTTCTTTGGAGCTTACATTTTCAGTACCTCCCTCTATCTTGTCTTGATTAAGATCTTGCTCGACTTTCTTTATTGGTTGTTCGTTTTCGTCATCTATTCCAATGCTCTTCTTTCCCCTAGCTTCGACTACGGCCTTTGCTAAGTTTGGTCCGAGTCTCGTATTGAATGTGTCCAGATCTTTTTCGTACTTTTCAATGATTTCTTGAAGTGTTCTTCCTTGCTCAGATAAAAGAATTGGCGCCTTTAGCGGTTCCTTTATTTGACTTGGTTGCTTTTCCGTTCCATATATGGAATCTTTAGAACTTCCAGTGGACAAGCCAGCCTGAGATTTTACATCTAGATCCTCTTTCCCTAGAGGAAACTCTTCGCCTTTCTCGTGCGTAACCTCGCTGACTATTGGTTGATTTTCCTTTCCATCTAAGGAATCTTTAGCATTTCCAGTAGACAGGCCAGCCTGAGACTTTAAATCTAGATCCTGTTTCCCTAGAGGCAACTCTTCGCCTTGCTTGTGCGTAACCTTACTGGCTATTGAAAGCTGTTCCCCAACACTTCCTTGGATAACTTCTTTAATTTCACTGTCTGGTTGTACTCTGCTAGCTTCTGCATTTCGAATTTCTTTTCCGGTTTCCTGTATTGCCTGTGTTTCACTCAGTTCATCATCGAATGCATTGTCCTTATTACTTGCTTTAGCTGCGTCATCCTTAGTTGTTGTCTCTAAAACAGACTGGAAGAGTTCAGGACCAAGTTTTGAGTTCAGTGTCGCCAAATCCTTTTCATAACCTTGGACAACTTCTTGTAATGTTTTGTTTTGTACCAAAATCTCTTGTGCAGCCTTGAGCTGTAAGTCACTACTGTTATTTTCCGTAGCTGCGCCATCTTTCTCTTGTTCTTGATTCGTTTTTTGCTCTTCAATATCTTTTTCTCCAACGATCAAATCTTTAGTTAATGTTTGCTTTTCTGTGTCTTCCTCAATTTTCCCTTGAATGGCAATATCGGCTGAAGGCCTTTCGTCCTTTCCTTTGAACTCTTCATGACGTTCTTCGACGTTTTCGTCCTCTTTTTCCTTCAAAATTACGTCTGATGCCTGCACTTCTTCCGTATCCTCCGGCTTTTTAGAATCTTTTCTTTCAGAATTCTGTTGAAGTTTCCCAGCATTTACGATATCTTTGTAAAGTATTGGACCAATCCGTGACTTCAAGGCTCCTAATTCATTTTCATAGCCACAAATTATTTCATCGAGCTTTTTCCCTTCTGCTATCATTATTGGAGCTTCTAGCTTCTGTGTTGTGAGGTTTTGTTCGGCCACTTGATCGTCTTTGGCATCCTTGTCGAAATCACTGATATCTTTTCCTTCCTCATTTTGCGGCTGCTTTTCATTTTGGTTGTCACCGTGACGGCTGGTTTCGCTCGTTTCAAGGATGTCTTCCTTGTTATCTTTAGCTTGCGGTGGCTGGCTTTCTGAAATGACTTTGCCTATTTCTGCTTTCCAATTGTCAGCTTTTTTGCCTTTTTCATCTGTTGTCTGTTCTAAATAATCCATTTCTGGTTCTTCGACGTCTTCTTTTCTTCGCGCCAATGTTGCTGCATTACTTCCATAGTTAGTTCCTTTTCTTGCATTTAATATCGCATCACATAACTGTGGACCAAGACTTTCCCTGAAATCTCTCAGATCGTTTTCGTAGCTTTGAATTATCTCCTCTAGCGTTTTGTTTTCTTCTAGCATTTGCTTTAGGGCGACAAGGTCGGACTCCTCTGATAGTAATTCATAATCGCTATTGTCAATGCTTGTCAGCAATCTTTCTCCACTTTCTTGGCTTATTTCTTCTGTTTCAGGGCGATCGTTTTCTCTTTCGTTGAGTTCCTCATCATACTTGCCTTTCGCTTGTTGGTCAAGCTCGTCTGCATATTTTCTCTCTGCATCAATACCTTGTGCAACTTTCTTGTGTGCAGGCTTAGATGATTTTACTGTGTAAAGGTCTTTCGTACGGCTATCTTTTTTACTATCATAACCGTCCTTCGCTATTCCTGCCGTAGCCTGCTCGTCATCATCCTTAGCTATCTCTAGGACATTTTCAAAAAGCTTTGGACCAAGTTTTGACTTCAAAGCTTCTAAATCGTTTTCATAGATTTCGAGCACTTCTCCAAGTGTTTTTCCTTCCTTGGCCATTATCGAGGGAGCACTAAATTTTAGTTTGTCATCTACAATTGGCTCACTCTTTCCACCTTTTTTGATATCTGGTATGTTAAATGATTCGTACAGTTCACCATCGCTAAGATAGGTTTCTCCTTCGCTTAAACTATGATCTAGTTCTTTCTCTTGGTCATTTCCCTTCATATTCTCTTCATGATCAGTATCTTTACCCAGGAGTTCTTCCATTGAATCACCCTCAATTTTACTATCATCGATTCTTGATGTCGAGGGCTGTTTCTCTGTGGGCACCTTACTTTGATCTATTCTGTCAAACGATTCTTGCTTTGTAATTTCATCGTCAAGATTGCTTGAACCTAAAAGACTGTTAGAAAGCTGTGGACCCAATTTTGATTTCAAAGTTTCTAAGTCCGATTCATATCCCTTAATGACTTCCTCGAGTGTCTTGTTTTCCTCGATCATGTGTTTTGGAGCAGAAATCCCAAACTGGTCAGATTGCGCTTCAGAAACCCTAGTCAACGGAACAGGTTTATTTGCATGCGCACCGAGCTCGCGCCTTTCTTCTTCGTTCATCTCCTCATCTTCTAGATCATTCTTTCCGTCAGTAACAGTAGACCCTATCACTCTATCACCAGATTCGGCTGGTATTGAAGTATCATCAACAGATGTTTTTTCTTGGCTGTCAAAGCTTTTAGTGTATGGCATACTTTCACTATCTTTTTTGTCTTGGCTTTCATGTTTCGTATCACCTGGCTTGCCTTTTGCTTTGCCGGACATGACAGGCTGTTTATAGTCTGCAAAATAGCCGGGCTCCTTTTTAGAGCTCTCCAATTCTGTATTGGCCAATTTTCCTGCATCTAATATTTTGTCGTACAACTCTGGACCAAGTCTTGATTTGAGGATATCCAGATCATTTTCGTAACCTTCAACGACTTCTGCAAGTGTTTGATTTTCCTCGATCATTCTTCTTGGTGCAATAAGTGATGGTTCTTTTGCTTTTATCTTACTGCCCTCCTTTTGTTCTACTACGGATGCTGAGGCTTCTTTTCCAACGACCACTTCAAGACTACTGTTATCCTCTGCGAGTATTTGTCCTGGTTCTTCAAATTCATTGTTCTGTCCTTTACGAATTGCAGCAAATTGCGCTTGACCCAGATCATTGGGTTGATGTGCTTCATTTTTTCTTTGTAAATCATCTTTAGTGGTTTCAAGCGATGATAAGTTCTCTCCCTTGTCCTCTGACTCACATGTAGCGTTGATACTATCCTGCCGTTCTTGAAATGCGACACCGTCACCTGAACCTTCAGAATATGCGCCTTGCTGCGCTTCTTCAGGTTTTGTTTCAGATCCGCCTGGCGCACCATATTGTTTATCGGCATCTAAAATATCTTGGAAGAGTTCTGGGCCAAGTCTAGTTTCA
>OCZR010496144.1:0-13370 GCA_900234385.1 Anemonia viridis | reverse complement strand
ATAGACGACCCGTCAACGTTGACACCAAACATCATGTACTTGTGTTTTACTATGTACACAGTTGTAACTATGACGTAGAGGATGGTGTCCAGTGAAGGGAACGGATTTGAAGAGGGAACGGAAGGGAGGAGAAGGGTCCTTGTTGCCCTTCTTGTTTGTTCCTATTGTATACTTGTCACTTACCGTGATGCACCGTGATTTGTTTATTTTGATATCTCCAACAATCAAATAAAAATTTCACAGGAAATGAAAATAGAAACTCCAACGTTCTGAGTACTTAATTAAATCATACATGAAGCCACAAAGAAGTGTTTTTCGTACTTTATTGTCACGATGGGAACGGATTCTGTAAGCTTCAGTCCTATTCATCTTTGGATTTTCGTGGACCACGAAATTCATTGCTACCGCGTTGCATCACGGTAAGTGGCAATGGGTCTTTAAGGACGAGTTATTTAACGTCTCATTAATCAGTGCTAACCAACCAAGGCTTTCATTCCGGAACGGCATTCTGTACCGGTATCATTAAAACATTGTGCGAACACGCATTCCTTAATAAAACCGCTATTTGGGGAGACTGAAACGAGTGACGCATACATATCAGGCGTTCCTCGTTGCGGCGTTCAGTAATGCCACGTGATCATAATTCTTCACATCAGAAACGGGGTATGACATTCCATTCTTGTTGAACTCATTCCGGTTTCATGTCCAAAGGTTCCCAAGATAACAAATAGGTCGTGAGAGTGATGTCAACTCGACCCAGGGCACTCGGTTATACAGTATCACACGATTATATCAGTCAGTTGCAACTTTTTTCGTAGCTCCTATTAAAGAGAATAACTAGGTGCGCAACTCGTGTCTACTTTTCTGGAGCCTTCTGAAATACTGCGTTCAATCTATGTTCAATCATGGAACAAGAACCACAGGTTTGTTTATTAGCCACTGGCTTCGTAATCCAAGGACGGATTATACGCGCACAGCGTACGCCCGTTTTGTCACAAATGAGCGGCATGTGTGGTTATGGTTATTCATTCCTGGTGCTTGGTAATTAGCGCTTCAAGTGAATCCATTACAAATTCAGTAGCGAATTGTTTTTCCATTACAAAATAGGAATTATCTTCTCTAGATTCATACACTTCTTCGGTTGACTTCACGGGCTAGCGGAATGAGCTCTAGCTCATACAAACATTCCGTGATAAAACGGAACATGTTTTCAAATGTACATTGAAGCATCACGTCAAAACACAAGCTTCATGATCACTGACACCCGCTGTTCCAATGAAATACGCGCAGTAGGGAGATGATGTCAGGTGCTTCCGTTTGAGCATTTTGCGGTTCATATCTAATGTTTTACCTAACTACTCCAGTCTTAATGGTCATGAAAATTTTTCATAAAGGAAATAGCCTCGTATGAAAAAAAATCGAATTCTAAAATCAAATTGAATGCAGTGGAAGAAGAGTGACTTTCTCGAATTCACTGTTAATTATCATTTATATTATTGATTTATTTTAAGGACGCAATCCTTAAGATCCGCAGTCCTTTCTTGTCCATTCCGGTCCGACATACAACCCTCAAGAAAATTCAATTTAATCATCAAATGGAAATGAGGCTATAAAATTGTTTATAAATAATTAAAAGCACCCAAAACCAGCGCCCTTAAAATAACACCGACAAAATTGGAATCTGAGGGTTGCTAGTGTGGGGGTTGTATTCGTCTGGGTGAAATCAAGCGTCCGTATCGGTGATCTGACCGAATAAATTATTCCAAGGTCAATCTAAGAAAGTTGTTAAAGATTTAATAGATTGCCTTGGGACTTGAGTATTTTTAAGACCTGGGTCATCGATCAACTTCGTAATGCTTGTATCATTCCGAATTGTCGGGGATGTGATAATAGCGATGATGTTTCCATAAGTTAGGAATTGTTTTGTTCGAATATTTACATTATTTTCTGTCAACGTGGGCTAACTTTGAACCTCAACCACTTCCGGTTTATAGACCGAACAGCATTCTTTGGTTAGAAATCACTGTAACCACAAGTTATGCAAAAATGTCAGGCAAGAAAACAGTGATCGTTGAACATTTTTCTCAAGGCATTTTGCCCTAAAAATACTTATTTACACAAGAGTTTTTTCCCCCCACAGATTTACCTGTTGTATTGGGCATTTTATAGTTTGAGGTGTTTAAAAGTAATCAAAAATATCAAAATTACTTATCGAACAAACGATAGTTAATAGTTAACTATGAACAAACGTATCAATAAAAAAAGACAAACATTACGTGAGGTGATGAAATTCTCATTTTCGAATTATAAACAAAATGTAGAATACGAAGAAATACCAGATGAGTTTTGAGCTTAAAAACTTGGTAATTTTACGCTAAAGTGCCATGAATCTCATGAAGCAATGATGCTTTTCGTGACGCTATCTCCGAGAAATGATTAGCCGGCTATAGTTTGTAATGGTTGTCCCTTGGGACTTGAAATCTCTTGAGATCCCTACTTGATTCATTTCATCTTGTCATCAATCTATTAAGAGATTTATTACCTCTCACGCCTCCTTCGCTCGTCTTCAACTAGAGCCTGAAATCGACGTACACGACTTATTGTGATTGTTAATGACATGCAGAATTATGATTAGTAATGAGATGCAGAATGATTGCGTTGGACTGAGCCATTGGATTAGCCACCCTTAACACTTGAGTGAGCGAGTTATACGTCAAATCTTTGATGGATAAGAGTCTTATTTTTCATCGATTTCCAGCGAGTGATCGGAGAGTTTAAATGCCAACTACTAGAAAACAATTCACAGCGCTGCGCTAATCAAGTGGTGTTTTTTTTAGGGACGCTATAAGACGTACACAGTGCGGATTTTTTTCTATATTTTGCGGTCTCGCGCCGATAATATTGCCGTAGCCCAATGAAGCACCAAAAGGACCATGACTCAGCTAAGGAATAAGAAACTTATCTTGATTTCAAATCGCATTGATGATGTTAAAGACAATGACACGCAATATAAAGCGGGCCAAGATAATAACAACAGATGTGCTAGACTTTGGAGTTCTGATTCTGGATGGTCTTTTTTTCATGACAACAATGAAAAACAAAAAAAGAAAGGCGCCTCTTTCAAAGGCTTTTCATTTCTTAGCCCTTTCTTTCTGCTTGTGTGAAATTCGATCTTTTGTTTGAAACTAAGTCGAGCTCTCCAGTTTAAGCGTATAACGAAGGTAAGAAGAGCTAAGAAGTCCATTCAATCAGGATAGAACACTAAGTTGCTTGTGCGGAAAACGTGGCCTATAGCGATGCTATTTTTGTACTTTATCCTGAGTTCTTTTTTCAACTGTTTGCAGTAGCCACGTGCTCGCCTTCAATCCACGACCAGTTTATACAGGTCCTATTGCAAACAAAATGTCTTTCTTTCAAAATACAAAAAAAATTGTTAACAAAAAAATTTCATGAGGTAGTCAAATTTAAAGCCGCATGAATAAAGAAACTTTCATGAGAATTGTTGACGACGTATTAACAGACGCTATGCCAAATGATGCGGAGCGAAAGTGGACGTATCGACGTTTCTTACGTGGAAGTTTCAGCCGACCAATATCATTTATGTATGGCTGTCTCGAAGTGTTTTGCTCCATGAATAAAATATCATTTACCCTATAGCCGCGCTTATTTTAGTTTTCAACATAGCGTCAACAATGCCTCGATAAAGCATAATAATAAGAATAAAATAAATCTAGGGTCGAGGAAATGAAGTGATCTGATTTCAAACGGCGTTACTACAATTCGATCTCCTTGCGACGTGTCCGTTTCAGACGTGCTTGAATTTCCATAAGATTATAAACACAAACACACTCCTGAAATCAACATATTTATATTCCATCGCCTACCAATAGATTTCGTACAAGCTAGGCTGCTTCAAACCCTAATAATATACGTTGGCTAAACAAAAGTATTCCCCAACTGTGACGCGTACATTATTCAAACTTTCCATCAAATGACTCTGCATATAAATGGTGATTAATGTAAGCGATTCAATCATAGTGAAAACATTTTTTTACAAAAGATTGCGTATAATTAGATCCACCAGGGGGAATCTGGAGAAAGCCATACAAATGCTAGCATTGTTTGCTGTGGGTAACTGTCCTTGCACACAGGGAATCTTTCCACCTGCACACATTACAACTATCCCTCTGCTCGATCTAATTTTCCTTCACTTCGCTTCAATGGTTGTTTTCCAGGCTGTAAATCGAACTAGCAGCTTTCGGATACTAGATTAGGGTAGGAAATCATAGGGATTGTAGTATTTTGATGTTACATTCCGCATTGCCAGCAGATGGAGTTACTCATCACAAACAAAACGTATTTCATTTGCATATTGGGTGTGATTATACAATGTGACAAAACACTATTGAAGGAATTTGAATTAACCGAGTCACTTCGTGCTCAAATTTCAGCATGCGTGATGTTTACTTTAGTTAAAATCGCTTGTTTTAATTCAGCACGGGTTATTTTAAGGTCCCAGTAGAATGCAGACTTAAAGTTGCAGCGTTTCCGAGCTAGGAATAGTTGTTTTAGGCCTTGTTCAGGGGCGTGAGGCATTAAACTCTCCTAATCAACACTTTGACAGCCGGCTAACGAGGCGGTCTTCAATATGACAAGCTACAACACCTCCTGTTTAAATGAACCAATCAGAGCGCAGCCTCGATACCACGTGCGCCAGATGTTGCAAATGAGTAGGACATTATGGGTTGTATTCGGGTCAAAATCTATGACGTACAATCCGGCCTTCAGTTGCGGGAAAAGGAGACGGATCGTAGTGCTGTTTTCTTCGATCCAAACACTCCAGCAGAGTTCTGAACAGAGGAGCAACTCGACGCTCACACGAAAACGATTTCCCATATGCCTAGCTCACTAATACAAGATATGGAACGCTCAAGCACGGGGCAACTGGAAGCAGATCAGCGTGCATTACAAATTGCTCTCGAACTTTCTATGTTAGGACTTACAAACGACGATGATTCAACTCCCAATTCGTTTGACGACATTCGCTCCTCTAAGAAAAGTATGAATACGACAGAATGTGTTCCTGTTCCAAGCTCAGAACACGTAGCAGAAATCGTAGGTCGACAAGGTATGTATTTTACAAGTTCCTGTTCTCTCACTTAAGCGGTAATCGAATTAACTTAGGGCTCTGGAGCCAAACTTGTGTGCAGCGAGCCTCGTGTTTCTGACATGTTTTTGTGTTGTGGATTTCAGGATGCAAGATAAAGGCGCTACGAGCCAAGACGAATACTTACATCAAAACACCTGTACGCGGAGAGGATCCCGTTTTCGTCGTAACTGGAAGAAAAGAGGACGTTGCACTCGCCAAACGGGAAATAGTTTCTGCTGCAGAGCACTTTTCGCAAATTCGTGCTCAGAGGAAAAATAATAGCCTAAACTCGCTCACTCCTGGTCCACCGTCTCCAGGCATTCCAGGCCACACTACGGTCCACGTAAGAGTGCCATATCGAGTTGTAGGTCTCGTCGTTGGTCCAAAAGGAGCTACTATCAAGCGTATTCAGCAGCAAACTAATACTTATATTGTCACTCCTTCAAGAGATAAAGAGCCAGTATTTGAAGTTACTGGAGCTGCTGATAACGTTGAAAGTGCACGGAATGAGATCCTGGACCATATTTCAAACCGGACTGGAGGACTGATGGATGCCAATGATGACAGTGTTTTCCATAACGGGGATCTCAATTCCTTTAATGATTTTCGCAATGGGTCCATCTACTCGAGCGGTTCCCAGTCTAGCTTTTCTTCTTTCCGTGACTCCAGCCATGCTCGCTCTCAGTCAAGCGATTCTTTCTACTATGGAAATAGTTCTTCCAAGATTAACAACGATGGCTTCAATCCAATCAACAGCCCTTTCTCGCCAAATGGTTTCTTTTTCAACGATTTCCCATCCCCTACAGACAAAGATGTCAGTTCTGATGGCAACTCCACTGGATCTGGAGGAGGATTTGATCCTGCTCCGACGCCACCATCTCCTTCCATTTGGGCTCCAGTCAGCAACGTCGCAGGACCTTCCTTCTCTAGATCCTCCAGCCTCAACGGAGGCAACTTGCAGAACTCCATCGCTCGACCTGCAAGCCCAAGTGCTGCACGAAGACTGAAAAGTGAATCACTAGGAGGCACGTATTCAGCTCTGCAAGCATTTACACCGTTCACGTCGCAGATTTCGAGCTCTGCTAACACGGAGGCTTTATCTCTTGCAAACGGGTCCAGCACGGCTGGAGTGATTGGCACCACAACAACTGTAGTGGATGTCATCGGAACCAAAACATCGGTTAATGGAGAGACGAACAACAATCAGCCAGCGTTGAAAGACAAGAAAAAAGAGTGTATCATTTGTTACGAGAGCGAGGTGGTTGCAGCTCTGGTACCTTGTGGCCATAATCTATTTTGCATGGAGTGTGCTGATAAAATCCGAGAGGAAAACTCGGCCTGCCCTGTGTGCCAAAAACAAGTCATTCAAGTGCTGCGTATATTTTCATGAACAACTCGAATTTCAGCGGGACAAACTCAAGTCTTGGAGCTGTGTAAATCAACTCATCGTAAAGCGTCGAACTGACGGTATTTTTTCTCTAATTTAAATTGTATGAAAGTAGGAGTTTAGTAAAATTTGAATAGAGCTCGAACAAGCTCTTTTTTTGCTTATATAAGTAGAGGAATGTTTTTCATAAAGAAGTTTTCGCCTCTAGCAGGCTATATATGAGATTAATAATAATATGTAAAATTAGACGAAGATGCCTAATTCAATATTTAGTAAAATTCAGACAAAGTATTCTAAGTTAAAGAAAACTCTATACCGGGTTTGTGAACAAATTATCTGCTATAAGGCATGATTTTGCATGTCTTCGTATCAGAACTAAATCTAAAATTAGCCAACTAAATAAATTTTGGCAGCAAAATAATCTATCTATAAAAAGAGTTTAGGAAGAGTTTTACAATAATATTTCATCACATTCCAGCCTCTATAGCTATATTTATGTGAACTATTTTAAGTAATACTAAGTTTTGATATACACATTCTTGGAGCGAATTCTATCCTTATATAAAATATATATATATATACGAGATTTGTACATTGAAGTAGTATAATTTCTATACGATATTTCGTTGCACTATAGTTTGTCTATTTTAATATTATGTCTGAATGAAAAGTCTAATACGTTTCTGTATATTTAGCTGTTGAAACAGTTCAGAATCCAAAAATTTGAAGTATTTTTTATTTTAAATGCACTTAATTACTGAAACATAATGCTATATTGGAGTACATATACAGAAGAATTAAAAGTGTAAATTTTATTTTTTGCTATTAAAGTATATATATATTCCCTTCAAGGCTGACTTTAAGGTTTGTAATGAATAGTTATATGGCATTCTTTAGAATCCAATGAAGTAAGCTTCGGATACGTCAGGTATAAACAAAACAAAAATCTTCGAGAGAAATGGTGTCAGACGTGCGAAGCTTTCTTCAAGAATATGAGTGGAATCAACAAGGATTCACATGTACTAAATTTGTTTGAATTTGTCTTAATAAAGCCATTCAAAGTTTTAGTAGAAATTTGAGTTGCGTGTCTTTGGGATGTGGTCTATTGGTTGTTATCGCTTGTATCCCAGTCTCAAGAGAAATTAGCATAGATTGACTTCTTTATGCAATTGATTTTTTTTTCAAGATTTTCAATTGCCCAGAAAGGTGCTGACAAGTATCCCTTCTCCAGATGCAACATCAGTTAACATTACTGCTGTTTTCTTGACACAAATTCGCTAAACCGAGTGCTTGGGCTAGAATTTTCGCGGAGTGTTTATCGAACCACTCATACGTATTGAAAAATTAATGACCTATGCAAACAAAAACCCCTCGGAAGAATCCTGAATTATTTTCTTTTCCAAAACAGGAATAACATTTGAGTGGAAAAATTCCAAGTTTTGACAATTACGAATTTTTTTTATTTCGAATTTTTCGGATTTAGGTCGAGTTTGACTCTCCAACACAGACTTGGGGGCTAAAAATAGCTCTGATGATATGAAATGCAAATTTGAATCAGAATTCGCTTTTCCAATACAACCAGAGACTTAACAGCATGGCTTCCTCTTTTACTACAATGCCCATCTGGGAACTTGATATATTTGTTCGAATACAGACAAATGAAAAACTAGGAAATTTCCGGAACATAAATTGAGATAGCGTCTTGGATTTGACTTGAAATTTGTTTGGTGTATGTAAAGTAACACTAAGTAGCAACATCGGAATAAATCGATTGTTTTGTCAATAAGAAGCTCAAAATTAAAGCTTGGGACTCTGCGCTAGCTCACTACAACGCTAAACAAAAAATCTTTCTCTCTCTCCATTTGAGACAGATCGCATTGACGTCACATTCTCCCATGCAAAACGAATGAAGCCGAAAAAGACGCGATTGGGTGATTAAGTCATTAATTATTAAATATTTACTTTGTGGAATATTCAGGTGCTCAGCATTTAGTACCCTCGAGCAAAAAGTTTAGGATTTGTAAGTACTGAACGGTCATAAGGCCAGCCACTGAAGCCAAGCACTAGCCAGGTTTACTGAATTGTGAAACAGATCATTCTAATTACAATTCAATTCTTTCAGTTCGAGATCCGTAACCACAATGAAAACCAATGAACTACGATGGCATAATCTTTCAACAAGAAACAGAGCCATGCCAGATCACGTAAAAGCAGTTTTAACACCAAGGGACAACAAATCCACTTCCATAGAAACGACAACAACCAATTATAAAAACACATTCTAGCAGCTTTGAAAACTGATTTGCAAATTGCATTTAGTCTAACAATGTTATGATACAAAAAAGCTCTAATATTTTTGGAAAGTCATTTACACTTGAACTTGGTGTTCTTCCAAGTCGTTAGAAAACACTTGCTGTCTAATACAGGACAATTAGCATATTTTAAAGTCTGCAATACTCAATGACAATAGCGTCGACAGCTACTTGAGTAGATAACAACCTACTTGAGTGCGTCAAAAACCAGCTGTAAACTGACTAAAGCGCGCTGGAATACAGTTTGTCTACAGCTTGTTAGATTGATCGTAGCCATGGTTTTATTTGTGTCATGGCGAGGTCTTGATCGATCACCAAGGACTTCATTTTGCATTTTTTTATTAATCCTATTTTTTGTATTCTTCTAAGCTGACGCTCTTTGTTTCAGCCCAGTGATACAGCACAAACCTATGCAACCTAATAAAAAAGCTTAATAACAACACGACTAATGGTAAATCAACGAAATCGATCCTAGCAACCGCAATATGAATGATAAGCTTCTCTAAACTAACTGGTGAGCGGGCTCTTATTTCTTAGGATCAAATTATAACTTTTTGTACATTCTTAAGTCGGTCTAGCCCTCGCAGTGTCAATATTTGCGCACATTTGTTTGCATAGATTCCAAGACACACACTCATGCCGAAAGTTGCGCTTATAAGTTGCGCTCGTTTAGTAGTCGGTATTCTCTTGGGAGCGGAGTAAGACTACGTGCCTATCACTACTTTGTTGAAGGTTTCTTATGGCAGTGCTAGTGTTATTGTACTCCCACTTACTACAGCGGGGCTTTCAAAAAGCACCGTCACCGCCATTAATCTTATACAATGACTCGCTCACAAATTAAACAAAAAAGCGCACAAAGAAACCAAGGAACCAAGTCGAGAAAGGAACAAGCTATTTTATAAAAGGATCAAGAGATCTAATGCTTAACAAAGAAGTTCATCAATTCAAATGTTTTCGTGTACGAAGAACTAAAAGGGGAGGATTTTGGGACGATACGGGCCAATGAGTGACCTCTTTCAAACAATTCTGAAAACATACCATTGAAGCTTAATACTCGAAGACAAAACCAGAAAATACCAATGTCTAAGATATCCAATACACATACAATCCTAGGAAACATGAACTGGAATATTCTAGATGATTGGAAACGATGCCGGTGACTAGTATTCATAACAGGCGACTTGCCGATGAAAAAAAATGAAATGTTAACGACTAATGATAAATAATAAAGAATGATATTTCGATGATGCAATAACCAGTCTGGTTACTCCATCAGATTGTTCATTTTGAAAGATAAATTAGAATCAAATTGATAGTAACTGACTTATAGAGAGTCATTAAACTAATGATGGACGATGGATATCATCCGAAATATCTTACTTCAGAAACTTCTAGTTATTCTTTTCCTTTATAACATTGACATTGTTTTGAAGGTATGCTCTTCTTCACTTCACCTCACATGATAGTACTCAATATTGTCTGAGTTAAAGCATTTTATATGAACGAAACTGTCAAACAGCGCAAACAAAGCTCGATCATTTGTGCGTAATGTCAGGTTAACTTAATCAAAAATGTCTTTACTAGTTATTCATTTTTTTATAAGCTGGGGGATGTTGGATCATCTTGCGCATTAAAAACACTATTAATAATTAGCGCTTATAATCATAAAAGAAATTATTATTTTCTACTTTAACATTTTTGTGATCCTGAATTTTTTTTTTCGGAATGCGAAAAACAAAATCAGTAAAGGATGGCATTCACCAGACGGAACCAGTTATGCACTGAACTGGTTCACCCTGCGAGCACTCTTCCGTCAGGTACCTCTTCCGCGAACGAGAGAAGAAACAAAACACTACACGGATTATGCAATCTCCTTTCCTTTCATCTCTTAGGAGGCAAGAGCCGACTCGGCTCACAGGGTAGCAGCTATTTTTTTTTTGTATAATACAAAACTTTCTTTGTAGATTTTTTAGCAATATGTTCTAACCAAATTGTAAGATACAGACTTATTTTTTTCGCATTTTCACTTGCTATAAAGAACGCTCAAGTGTGTAGCGAAATTATGAGTAAGTCGAGAAGTCTGTCGCTTTAAGTCTTAAAAAAATTGGCGATGTTTTGCGTTTGCAAAACAAGCTTTTAGCGTTCGTAAGGATTTATTTTTATTGCTTCTATGAATGCAGACTAATTACCTAATGGATGATTGAGCCCTAGTGAGCAGTCGTATTGATATGACAATAATGAACTCAATCCAATACAGTCCAATTTAAATTTACATGAATCCAACCCAAAACAATCGTCATGTTCTTAATGATTTCTTTTTAAGTTCGTGTTTTTTTAACCAATCAACTCTCAGATGAATCGCTTGAATTGTCAATCAAATACCATAGATGACTCATATGGTGAATGAAAACGACAGATCGTTTTGTCTTTCCAGATACTACACTCTTGTTGCTCATTCATTTTATCTACATACCCGTTCATAACTCGTTGTTATCGGCGAAAGTGTAACGCAAAACATTGACGACATACCCTATTGATTTCACGCTTCAATTACACAACAACAGATCTTCAAATCGAGAATTCATCGGCGATTTGTTTATGTGACTGCAGATAGGAAAAGAAACCCGAAAAACGAGTAAATATTTTATTAATTTCCTTTTTTAAGGAAACATTAATCAAGAATTAACCTCAAGCAGAGAGATGTTTGAAAATGAATAAGTTTTTAAATGAACTCAATATCATTTCATTACGAGAAATGTAAAAACACAAAAATACGATTGACTGATTGTGAGATTAAAATCATGATCATAAAAAAAACTAGTGCGCATGTGCTGTTAAAACCTGCCGTGTTGCTATAGAAACGTTAACCGCGCCTTGTTATTATCTTCACTTACGTCATAGGACGCGCTGCCACGTCCTATGTCGTGCTTATTTTTCTTAAACACGTTTATAGAGTTTTGAGGACGATCAAAACAACTTGTTTCAACTGAGTATCACTAATTAGCCGATACCTCTTAGCTCTCACTTAATGTTTTCCCATTTTAGACCACATGCTATTCTCTTGTAAATTAGACTCTCTGTTTGAGCATAGTTTGAGTTGTGTCTATATCCATGATGTGTCTTCTCAAGCACAGCAGTACGGGGTAGCAAGGGGGCGGCCCAAATGTTTGATCTTGGCCCGAAATTTATTCGATCGTGCGGGATTCCTGTGGATATGGCGGGTAAAGGACAAATGGTTGGTCTTAAGAGGTTTAAAAAAGAAGCACACGAGCTGCTTTAGGTGGGAGAAAAGGTCTACATCGCACCACTCCCATCTGAAAACGTTTTGCAATAACATCCCACTTAATCTTTTATCCGAATTCTGAAGTACTGATAGATAAAAGCTAATAAAGGAAATGACTCTGTAAATTTAATTTATCTTTTCGGGCGCGAGAAAAAAATGTGCGTTGTACCACTCCCAGAAACACTGAATTTTTCTATGAGATCCACTATTATTACCTCACGCAATCTTTTATTCCAATTCTGAAGTGGCGAAAGATAAGCTAATGAAGGAAATGACTGATAATTTTATTGCCTCTAATGTGTTTTTAACCTTCTTTTAAGATTGCCGCCGCATGACATGACGCTCAACGCAATGTGGTATAGTCACGTGATTTGTATGATCCACGTTTCTTGCGGTACGGCATATAGCTGTTAATTAACCCTTCCCCCCCCCCAACGTTAGCACATCGATCTTTCCTACTTACATTTAAAGTGGAAAGAATGTTTCAGGTATTTTTTTCATATATTTTATTTCAGGTTCCAAAATAAGTTGCCGAATTCTGTCAAATAGGGGAATTATTAAAAGCTACCAGCGATTTTATAAAAAAGCGGTTCTTAAAAATATCAAAGGCAACGATTACTTTGAATTGAATAATGGCTCGCTAAAGATAGCATCTTTAAAGGGAGTGGCTTTTAATGACAAACTTGTAGAAATGCTTTTAAACGGGCGTAAATACAATGGCATTTTCAAGCCAATCTATACAAACTTCTTCGAATTAGTCAAGATATTAAAAGCATTTGATAACTGATAAGGAATAAGTCTATATTAGACCAGGAATAGCCCTGTTTACGACCTATTCCTGTAATCTATATGATCTAGTTAGCCTATTTTAGTATTAATTTTGGTAGATGAAGCAAATGATGATAAGAAGAATATTGAATTTCTTTACCTTGTTTTTCTTCCTCTTCTATCTGGATGTTGTCGCATGTGCTCAGATTGCGCATGCCCAAAGTTCTTAAACCGCTTTATTGATGACACACGCGTCTAATTTTCGCGCCAAAACTGATATTAGTGCGAAGAATATTTCTAGATGAAGAAAGAGTGCATTAAACTCTTCATATTTTCTTAAACTCAGTATAAAGAGTCGCATGAATGCAAGAATTAAGATGTATCCTCCTTTAAGGTAAGTCATGCAAAGATATAATTAGAATTTTAAAGCTATTTTTTGCTTATTTTAGATGCACAAATATATTAGAGTGC
>OCZR010494707.1:0-11399 GCA_900234385.1 Anemonia viridis | reverse complement strand
ACATCATCCAACATGGCTGCCACTTTTATTCCCTTAGGAATGATTCCAAATTTTGCGTAACAAAATCCTTCTGAGTCATTCATCCACACCCGTTACATTTTCCCGTAAACCAGTCGCCAAAACAAGCTGTTACTTGGTGTACAGTATCTAGTAAACAATACATACTTGATTCCAAATGACATATTACTAATAAGCCGGTATTTTTGTCTGGCTTTTCAAGTCGCAAACCGCTATTGGCCTCAGGGGTCAACGAAGTGGTGTCTAGTTACCTCAATTACTATATTAAGAAAGATAATCTCGATAACCAACTCACACATTTCAGATAGCCTTCATGTATAAGTAACCTATATTAGGATCCTGCAAACAAAGAAACGATGCAAAAAGAATAACACACAATGGTCCTTTCATGAAGTCTGCACTGAATACGATTTCTAAGTCGAAAAATGTGCGTTTGGAAGAATTTTTTGCAGATTTTTGCCGTGTGTTGTTTTGAGCAAATTTAAGTAAGTTGTGTACATGTTTAATTTTCATAATTCTCTTTTTTTCTCGTTTTTTTACAGGGTTGATAGCTCAACAGAAGTCTAGCCATGAGATCCTTATTCCTCGTCTTCCTCTTGCTTGTTGGATTATCAAATGTAGTGCATTCTAGCTGCCCAAAAGAGTGTGAATGTGGACGCATTACTCGCTGTACAGTCAAAGATCTAAGTACACTAAAGACCTTCCTCCCTTCCAACGTCACAAGACTGTAAGTTAGTAAATCAACCTAATTGCTTTGAATATATCTTCCTATCATTACCATTTTGGTTTCCATTTATGATTATTTTTGATTAATTTTACGTTCAATATTTGTAAGCTCGTGCCATAGAGAGAAACATTGGCACCAGAACAAGTCAAAGTAAACTCTGAAAAAACAATGTAGATCAGTCGCATTTAAAGACGTATTCCCAAACATAGAATCTTCTTAGAAATGTTTACAATATATTTTCCACAATTTTAAAAATGAAAGATGAAAGTGGTTCCTTACATGATCTTTTAAAGTCTTTTTTATATCTTCTTCGGTTGGTTTTAGTGTTCATGATTATTCTTTTCGGCAAATATCGTGTGAGGTCTTGAGCCCCCAAACTGTGTGTCATTCGTCGGCAGAAAAAAGTAATCAAAATCTCTAATAAATAAATATGACCTCTCTTGCAAGCAGTTTTATGTTTTTCTTACACTAACAAATACAGAAGACTGAAATTCAAATCGTGCTTCTAAAGACACAACACTTCAAAAACTCAGCCTTTTTTCCTGTGCTGAAAAAGCCGAACACTAACAACATCCCCTCAACTACTGATATCACAAGTTGTTTATCCAATAACTTCGCTTGTAATAACACTAATTTTCGGTGTTTATAAATGAGGGATCTTCTAATTGTTCTCCAACAAAGAAACGGTGATTTTATACGACTGTCGCTATCTTGTTTTAACCCTAGGGCTATTTTTCCACAATAGAAATCAAATAAACACGAAAATATATAGAAAAGGTACGGTTGTTTTGGAGTCAACGAGGCTATGTTTCCAATAAGTGAAGTGTTGAAACTCACGCGATATTTTTAGAGGCGGGTAAGTTTGTGTTTTGTAAGCTAAAAAAGCAAAGCCACCATAGTTGTTTGTTTTTACTACCAAAGCATGTTGTTTTTCTTGAGGAACGAGATATTTTGCTTTGCGTTTCGATATTGTGTGGTCGTCAGAAACTTCATGTACTAACTCAATAAGGAACACAACTTACTATTTTATAACAATATATAAAAGAAATTTCTAGAAAGAAGGAAGGAAGGACGGAAAGAAAGAAAGAAAGAAAGAAAGAAAGAAAGAAAGAAAGAAAGAAAGAAAGAAAGAAAGAAAGAAAGAAAGAAAGCAAGAAAGAAAGAGAGAAAGAGAGAAAGAAAGAAAGAAAGAAAGAAAAGAAAGGAAAGAAAGAAGGAAGAAACGTCAAAAAAAGATAAAAAAAAGATAAAATAACCACTATTTTTGCAGCTGCGGATATCTTAGTTGTTTGTCGTATTTTTCACTTTTATTTCTAAACAGTTCGTGTTTCGAAGTTTATTTACTTTTCACCGGAAACTTTTGCCGACCAAGTTGTTATGTGTTTACAATAGTCAACCAAAGTTGTTTACTTTTATTTAGAATTGTTAGTTATTTTTGTTCCTTCTTAACTATTATCTTTAGTCCTGTCTACTTCACTTTCTTTCTTAATGTTTTTCTTCAAATTTTCTCATCTTTTTCTTTCCGTCTTTTATTCCTCCATTTGTTTTTCTCTTTCCATTTTTTTGTTGATGTACAACTTCGTCATTCTTCAGCGGTTAACTTCTTTTTTGCGCCAGGGTTTTTCTTTCTGCTATTCCTTTCTTTTCCTATCTTTCCTTTCCTTCTTCCACTTTCCTCATTCATCATTTGGAGTTTAAAAATGCCAAATTCTAATTCAATCTGTGAGTTAGCCATGCCCTGACTTAGATGAGCCCAGAGGTTGTTTAAACAAGCTATAAACTGATTGTTCGAGGTCACATCCGTCCTGCGCACGCACGCCGTTTTGTCGTACAGTTTACAAACCAATATAACGAAAATAAATACGATAATAATAATTGTAACCGAGAATAACTCTCCGTTCATATCTCGGAAATTAAAGCCGATAGTTATCAGACCTCTCTAATCCAGGATTTAGTAAAAATAGTGCAAATTAGAGTAACTATGACAACGCCTAGCTAAATTCGTGCGTCGAATATTCCGAGGTCAAATCAGTTCAGACTAGACTGATTTTCCAATAGCATTATTTATCTTGGTTTGTGATGAATTATTAAGTCAGAATGTTTTGAAACATGTGTGTTTTATTAGCTAAACTGTCCTGTCTTGTCTAAGGATTCACGGACCAGCCTATAAGGCTTTGACTCGGACGTCTAACTAGAGGTTTACTGGGGCAAATGCCTCCAAGGCACGAGCAGAATGATTCATAGTTGTATCGAGCTAATCTAGTTAAGTGGTCGCTCTTATATGGGGTCAGACCAGGACTGAACAATTGTTCTGGCGCTATTGAAATGTTAAAAGCGGCAGGCAGTTTTAATCAAGCTATTTCGGCCATATAATTTGTATCGATATATTTTGATTTCATTGTATTGGGATGGATTGGAATCCAAGGGAGTCAATAACAGAGACTATAGCATCCATGTTGAGGGCATTATGATTGGAGTCTAGAAAAAAAATATTTTGTAAAGTATCGCCAACAGACAGGCTATTACGTCACATGCGAAAGAATCGAATCGATTTTTGACGTGTCATTTCCTAGACACATGAATATGGATATATACAACTCAAACAAAAAAAGCATTACACCCAAAATAAAGAGGTTTTAACTTGTTTTTAAGCAAGGTGTTTTCTTTTCTATTCTTCAGAGATCTCTCATCGCAAGGCATTACCGAAGTGCCTGACGGCAGTTTTATCAACTACACTGACTTAGTTTACTTGTAAGTGAAAATGTCCGCCTTGTAAGGGAGAAAGAAATTCGAGAGGGAATTTGTAAAAACGTCCCCAGGGGGAAGAGAATTATGCTACGCTGTTTAATAAGCCTTTTTACCGATACGGCGGCCATCTTGAATTTGTTAGAAATTATGGGATACCAAGGGGGCAAATGAGAAATATTTATAAAGAAACTGAGTATGGCACGATTAATTTCTCTAATACTTTTTAGGCTTTGTGTTTCAAATATTGCTCCAAATCAGACCAGCAAATTCAATTTATATTTAGATAGGTTTCTCAAAACATAGCATAAAAACAGTTAAAGACTTCCGTAAAAGCTCTGCATATTGTAAATTTTCTAGCATTTGCCCCACCCTCGGCATCCAATGATTTCTCACTAAAAACAATAGAATTCAAGATGGCCGCCGTATCGGTAAAAAAGTCTTTTACCAAAGAAACACATGTAACAAAGTAAAACGTTCCACATCGTCCTTATAATCAGGTTTGGTTTCCTCTCTAGATCACTTGCAAACAATTCTATACGATCGCTGTCAAGAAAATCCTTCTTAGGCTTGCAAAAACTACAAGAACTGTAAGTAGGTAGAAACGTAAAGGAGTAACATGTGACGAGGTGAAGAAAAGAAGGAATATACCTATTACAATACAGGTTGTCGCAGCCGAAGCAACAAGCAACAAGCGACAAGCAAAAACCCAAAACCATTTGTAAACAAATTTTTGATTAGCTGAAGATTCGGTACAACACTTCAAGAACAGTGGCAACCTACCGTTACAAAACGACTAAACTACTGAATCGTCACGTCGAAATGATGAATAAGGAGTAAAATAAAGAAGTCGTCTTGGCTTAGCATTCCGCTGCAACAACCTTTTTTGAACTGAAAAGGTGTATAAGGAGAAAGGGAAGGGACGGGAGGGACTGGGGAAAGTTTTTCAGATTTATAAATTATGTTTCAAGCATCACGCATGCGTACCTCAAATCACATGATCAATCTTGTGCTTGTGAAGCACGGATGATGCGCGCAGCTGTGTCCGCACTCATCTCTGTACTAGTCAGCGGTTTCAACCCCAAGTCCACAGGTAACCCAACAAACATTATATTAAAACCTTCCATATTTCCTTGTTGTAGTCACCTTCAAAACAACGGCAAGATACAGATGGACGAGAAAGTCTTCAGTTTTCTACGGTCATTAAGAGTCGTCCACCTGGAAGGCAACCAAATGAATACACTTCAATCCGGTATCTTTAACCTCACCAAAACCGTTAACATCACCAAGGAAACAATCAAAGAAAACATTCATTGTAATTTCTATAAGAAATCTCTCACAGAATGCATCGGCCCGCATATACCCAAATGTGTCGAAGCACTGAGCTTAAAAGACGAAGAACTCGCCAAGTTTGAAATCCAAGGTTGCGCGCATGCGCAGTGTGATGTTAAAGAAACAGGCAAGAGTATTGAGTGCTACATGGCTTCGAGTAATGCTAACGAGACGTCGTGGAGCATCCTTGGTGAGAACTCAGCCGTTAAGCTTGCTTTGTGGACGTTCGGTCTCCTGGCTGTGACGTCTAACTTCCTCGTTCTTTTGACGCTTGTGTGCAATCGTGATGCAAGAAAGTCCGCGTTGTGTGTCTTCGTCATGAACCTGTTACTAGGCAACATACTTATTGGCATCTACATTGTCATTTTTTCTGTATCCGACACCTTAACATACGGGAACTTTAAACAATACGGAGAAGGACGATGGGAAAATCTATGGTGTTTGCCGCTATTTTTTATCAAGTCTATTGGACTTATTCTTGTGGTGTTATCGCTACTTCTTGTGTCTATTGAGAGAGTCCTCGTCATATTTTTGAACTCTCCTCGCCATATTGACTGTTGTCGATCCATTGGTTATGTAATGGAGAGTTGGTTGTTTGCTGGTGTTGCTGTTATTGTACTGTGGACGAAAACTGGTTCATGGGGCTACCTGTGTTCCACCTACGCGAACAGTAAAGATTTCATAGACATTAACAAAGGAATCAAACTCAGCCTCTTCGCGGTATGCGTTGTTTTAATACTGATGTACATTTGTTTACTCTGTCGAGTAAAAAGAAAAAACCACGAGAATCACGAATACCGGACTACAATGCGCATGTTCATACTTTTACTCTCGACATTCATCTTCTGGGGTATTCCATATATGGTCATGGTATTAGTCGTACCCAGGTTTCTCACTGTCACGGTGTCTATGCAGACTTTAGCTATTTCATTGACCGTCAATGCGTGCCTTCATCCGTTTATTTATTCATATGATAACGATAATCTCGAGAATTTGTACAGCGCTTTAGCGTGTAAAAGAGACTCTTGTTTGTTTGTCCCCGTCGCTGTTCGAGGACAGACATGTTATAAAGAGAATGAAGAAAAAGCGAAGCAAGAACTTGATGTAGAGCTCGGATCTATGCCGCAAAAAAGGTCACTGGAGTCAATATCAGTTCCTGGACAACACTCTTCCCGTCCTTACAGCACAGAGGCTTGCGCAAGACTCTCTGGCGCAATCCCTAATACTGCAGATATGATAGCGGTAAGAGGGGCCGAGGTGTCGAAAACTGAGGGCGCGGTCATTATTAGGAATAAGTCTCCTACGGAGTCCAATTTCAAAGAAGATTGTTCTATTCTCGTTCATTCAGCGCCATCTTCACCAGCAGCTTCTACCAGAGGAGCCCGACCATTTGTTATCGACGAGCACAGCGAGTGCGGGACTTTGTCGTCTGATACCAATGTCACGTGGATAAGTAGTGATTGTCCAAGTCATGCGCATGCGCGGATAGGAGATGGGAACTCAACCACATCGAGCCGTGCGTCGTCCATCCCGTTAGGCAAGTCAGCGGCATCACCTCGTGTTCCTAGAAAAAGATTATCATCTGTTAAATCAGATTCGGAGAAAAGTGACGATGACGAAACTCTTAGACGGACGTCTCCCCCGGCAAATATACCAATCCCGGTTCTTGAAGAAGAGAACAAGAATGACATCAAACAAGAGGAGGACCTCGGCGCCAAGAACAGTCGTCCAATGTCTCCTGTTGAAATGCTGTTTAAAGTTCTTTCACCGAAGATGAGAAAGAAGCGACCAAAAACCGACGAAGGTCTCCCTGATGCTAAATCCACAGGGGTTACTCGAGGCAAGAGGGCAAAGTCTATGTTGGTTGGGAAAGAAGCCAAGTCGACACAAGTCAGCGAGAATGTACTGGAGCCACTTCCTGCTGTCGTACTACGGGATAGGAAAACCTCACAGGCTCGGGATAAGAGAAACGCAGTCGTCGTCATGGAGACTGGAGAAAAAGGATTAGAACTGAAGCGCCCGTTGAGTCCGAGCGAGGAAAAAGACCCCAAGAGCAAAGCCGGTTCTTTTTCGGTTGGAAAACCAGTAAACTCTAAATCCATGCTCAAACTAAGCAACAAAGACAAGAAAAAGAGGAAGATAAACCGTAGCCTTTCCGAACCCGTGCCGAAAGTACGAATCTACGAAAACCCTGTAGTCGACTTTGAGAACAATAATCAAACCACGGAGCCTACAGACGTCATGTCAGGTGAAGATAGTGTCCCTACATCTCCTACGAGAATATTAGCCAAGTTAGAAGAAGAAGATACTGTAGCTGAACTACCAAAGGGTATCAAACCAAAGTGTAGGAATAGTACTTCATCTACAAGTTCTAGTTTACGCCTCTCGAGTAAGAGTCTTGAATGGGATCCAAGTTATGTTGACGAGACGTACTCAGACGCCCTTCCCCCTCCCCCCACAGCACCACCACAGGAAGCCCAAACATCAAACACAGCTTCGTCAAGTCCTAGGTCAAGTTATTCAGGCGATCAAGTGGAGTCAAACCTCAAGTCATATCCATCGAGTCGGTTTAGTCTTGAGTGGGATCCTACAAGCGTACAGATGAGAAACAGCGTTATCTCCCATGAGTCGAGCGCGGGCTCAAGTTCTGGTGAACCGCACAGCGAACCGACTGTAGTGTAAATTACCTTCTGTTCATTTCAGACCACGTGACATTCCCTTGACAAATGTTCTTTTATTAAAATATTTACACATGAAAGAATCAACTCCCAAGAGTGGCATCACATGGTCTGAAATGGACACAACAAACAACGAAGGTAAAGAGGAATGCCATCGTTACTCTCGGCCAGTTCGCAAAGAACGACCGCAAGAACTGTTATATTCATTTCAGAGTAAGTGAAAAAAAAAATCCATCAGGAAACTCGAAACTGCAGTTCACAAGGTGTTGAGAACTGCAGTAACTACATACATCGTATATCTTGTTTTAAAGATACGTAATTATTCTAACATTCGCGTCTGTTGTTCGATCATTCCACGTAAATCCTACTCGAAGACGCAAAGATAAGAATATTTAAGAATGATTTATTACATTCGTCGTTGTTGTACGTACTTTGGCGTGGTGTTACGAGTACTGAATATATTGACTGAAAACGCTAATAATTATTAACGATTATTAATATAAATAAGGTATTTATGAGAGTTTTAAAGTAGGCTAATAAATGAAAGATTTCAATAACTCTACTGATTTATATCATTACTTCTTCATACCATCCTTTACCTTGGGTGTAATTTTTTCCATTTCATACCACGTGTCATTCTCTTGAGTATCATTTCTTCCTTTACTGCAATCTCCATAATTACGCGGACAGTGAAGCTCAAATATCAACGTGCAAAACGGTGTTTTCGCTTTCGTCAATCAATGATAATCAGGCGGTACCTTTCATATTTTTGACTGGCGGCAGTGAAAAAGCAAATTCTAACGTGCAACTCGTATCTTCGGTGTCCGCGTAATTATGAAAATCGCAGTAATGGTTGCGCACAAGAAGATAACTGAAGATGGGTGCAATTATTTGTGGGCCAAATGTGAGAACAATCATTGTCTCGACCCAGAGCCTCAATAGACCAAATCGACTAACGTTGCTATGGAGAATGCCACGTGGTATGAAATGGGAAACAAATTACAACCACGATAAAGACTGAATCTCTATACCAATGCCTCGAGTCATCGTATTCTTCTTTCAGCAGAGTGGTGACTGGACCCAGAAGATTGGCGGGAAACATGACGAGCGTGCGCGACTTGATCGTGTTGCCATAGCAACTCGGCTAGAGTGTTCAGGATTGGCGCAATTTCCTTTGGAGAAAAAATTCCATTAGATTCTACAATGGTTTCTAGAATTTTATCAAACTTTTTTCTTCATTCTGATATTTCTCATATTGCTTAATAAAGCAAATTTAAAAGCTGTTCCCAGTCTTACCATAACTCCTGCTCTTCCATCAAGGCTGCGCCCATCTGAGAGCCTGGGTCCATCTACATTTGCTATTTTTAGCACGGGTATTGACCATTGCTCTTCGAATTCTCGTAACTCTTGTTCAGTGATGTCACTGTGCAGAAACTGGTCAAACCTGTTGGGATGTTGAAAGAAACTAGTTAAACTGGTTAGTGAGGTGGTTCTGATCAACATAAGGAAACAACTAGCACAGATCAATGTGATGTGAAATAAAAGAATTTAACCTAAGATTCCAGAGGTGAGAGGCGAGGGCACTACTAAAAACAAGAAAAGAGATACTTCCCTCTTTTCAAATCAACTTATCTCTGCACGCCAACCCTCCCCCCTGCAGAAATTAACCTGACCTATTGACTTATTGACACATTATTATGAAACTTACTTCGTCGCAAGAGCCAGGGTAAGGACATTCTCATTTGGTTCCAAAAGTTGGTTTATCTAAAGAAAATGACATCAAAACAGACGTCTATTACATGAACACCACTCCATTTTGGACACAAAAAGTATGAAATCCCTAAATTTTAGTATCTAGTCATTCTAGTGACTTTGCACTAATTGGGGACACTTTTCACTCACACACACTAGCTACCACTACATTCAATTATATTCTATGCACACAACATTCACTCACATGTTGATTTATGGATTAAAGTAATGGAATGTCAAAATGAATGACATTTATTCAACTATATGTGAAAACCCTAAAACCTTGGAAAACATTATATAGATGATTGAACATTTTGAAGACATATTTGTAAAAAGCTACAAAATTGCTGTAGGTAAAGAAGGCAGTTTTTACAAGGGATTCAAGCCAAAACACCCACTATGGATTGCTTCTGATGCTTTCTTATCTTTTGCATTTTCTCCAAAGGTCGTCAGAAGGTCAGAGCTGTCACCAAAAAAGGGTTGAAAGAAAGTAGTTCTCGGAAACACACTAAAGTTTCTTAAGCACTGTTGAGTGATGGCCAGAGAAGATGACCTCCATAGGACCTCTCGCTTGGTTATTTGTTTTTGCCCATGTCAGACCATGTGTCATTCTGATAATGTGCATGTACTTACTTGGTTAGGGAGTTCATCAAAACTGGATCTGAATTAATAGAAAGAATTATTATTGAAGCCATAAGTTAAACATTTTAATCAACAAATACTGAGGGGGGTGGGGAGGGGGACAATTGCTCACCTGTCTGTAAAGGAAAACAAGAATACCACAGCATCAGTTTTGGATTTGCAGGCCTACAACAAAACAACAATAAGTAACTAACCAAAACGTCTGCGTATTTTTGTAAATTTATTCAAGCTAGTGACAATTAAACTGTTATAAACAATCAAGTAACTAAATATTCCAGGAGATTCAGCATTGGTTTGGGATGGAAGCAAAGGTGACATAGTGCTTGTAACAAATGTTTATTGAGTAAACTGAGAAAATTGGCCCATCTTTTCCAAAACTGGACCCCTGTCCAAAATTAATGATGGCTAGGGCCCTGTAGTGGTAGTCACAGTGTATGTGCGAGCGAAAAGTGTCCCCAAATACTGTAAAAGTACTAGAACAACCAGACACAAGAAATATATATTTAATACTCACAGGTAGAAGATGGTCATACTTCTTCATTGCATGGTCACCACAATCCCAGAACTGCAACCTGAATATCACAACTTTTGATGAATTTATGAGCTGAAATCAAATCAAACCAGTCTTGTCAAAAACTTTAATAATATTTTTTATAATTTTATTTATTTATTTATTTATGAGAATTCGCCCGTAGGCTGGTGCTGCACAATAGGACTCAGGGCCCCCTACGAGGTACATTGCACCAATCCCTCCCTACAACCCATTAGTAGAGGACAGACACTGAGTGTGGTCACTGCCAGGATTTTATTACGTCCTCAGTGGTTCTTTTACGTCCCTCCAATACAGGGTTAGATAGTGTGGAGAGACGGGACTGCCATCTTACGTGGTCATCCGAGCCACACGAAGGTCTAACCATTTGCAGATATTATTACAAAGGCAGCACCTTCTCCTCAGATATTTTAAGACCCTGAGTATGAGGTCCAGTCGGCAGGGTTCAAACCCGCGACCTCCCGAACAACAGTCCGGCGCTCAACCAACTATTTAATAATAAAAATCTTGAAACCTAGTCTGCAGTTTTGGCTTCTGCCCATGAAATTTTCAACAGGTCTGAGCTACTATTACTGTAAATATTTGATTGATGGCTGGTCACAAGGCAAAAAAAGTCTGTTGTGTGAGACCTTTTGGGTCAACTAAATTGCAACCAGGGTCTAAAAACCTTCTGAGTTGAAATTGCTTTATTTATAGCTTATTTATATGCTTTATATGCTTTTTTACAAGCATTACTCTCTGTATGAGGCTCTTCCATGAGGTTTGCTTCACATTCCTTATAATATCTTAATTTACATTCGATGGGCCTCTCAAACCTTGTGCATAGACCTCTTTATCCTGGGAATAATGTATTTCCATTTCAGACTACATGTCATTCCTTAGAGTATCATTCATGTGCAACAGTTGTACATGAGAAGACACATGAATATGGATACAACTCAAACAAAGAATCTTA